>CBVK0101938473.1:0-37939 GCA_900067695.1 Picea abies
TCCGGTCTGCTGAGGAGCACCCTCAACTTCACCTCAAATCCACTTTGTTGGTGGTAATCCTTTGCTTAGAAGAGGAAGGAAGTGGGTGAGACCGTGACCATGTAAGAAGGACTAAAAAAAGCATGAAGGGAAATTTTCATCCCATGGGAACGCCTATTGGACATATGCCATGTTGAGTATATGTAGTGCATGGTAGCAGTTGCACCAGAAGAAAAGCCACTAGGCTCCTAACTACATTGTAGAGTTTAAAGTGACACTGCATCGTTATAATATATTGAAAAATATTGTCTTGTTGACCACCAATATGCATGAAGATGCTTAATTTTTCACCATGAAGTTAAAGGAGAATTTGAAGAGTCACATTGGTAGAGGAAAAAAACAACATCAGCCAATGAGTTAGAAAATTTCCCAACTCAAAGCCTATTGGTGTAAGTTTATGGTTTACTAATGGCTAAATTTTAACATGGCCGCATATTTTTTGGTTTCAATTGACTCTCTAAAATGGCCATCATGGTTCCTTGTAAGAAGGATATTGCAACCTTTGATGTTGCTTCTTTTTCTTCATTTTTGTTTGTATAATTTGGGATTTCCCTCCTCTATAGTTTTAACCCATGACTCTATGCTTATTATCCATTTTTGGTATGCCTAGTGGACTATGCTTGACACAACTGCTAATGTCTTCCACAAATTTCCACCCTTAGATTGATGGTAGTACGAAATAGTTCCTTCTAGTTCAACCTTCCACCCTTTTTTGGTATGCATATAGTATTTTATGTTGATCTTCCAAAGACATACTATCCACACATGCTCAAAGTAGAACCAAAGGTTTTAGGACCAACAAATGTGGACTCAGGCCATATGGTGTCATCCTTTATTGATAAAATTATTTACCAATAGATCAAGTCTATTTGACATAATGATATACCTTTCTTTAGAGTAGGGCCAAGCAGTGTCCATATTAGGAAAAATGGTTTACAATTGAACAGATGGAAATTCAATTTCCATAGTTGCATCTTGAAACAATGGGTATATATATATATATATATATATATATATATATATATATATATATATTCCAAAGAAAAACTCATTGTATTTGATATCTCAGTAGGAAATAAAAATACACATAAGCTAGCCTTTTGGCTCAATTCATCTTCCCTGATACTAACCTAGACATATACATTTCATCTTACAAAAGAGATCCATATATGATTCGTACATAGCCATACAAAATCAATCTAGACAAAACCTAACATAACTAGAATCGTCTTTAACCTCCAAGAAAACATAATTCTATATCTACCCTAAGACATATCAACCAAACATCAAAACATAGACAATTGAGTAGCTTCTAGTAGAGCATTGTCCTTGTATTCACATTCCCACAAGGAGCCTTGTAGCATGATGGCTTATTTTGACAACATATCCTATTTTTTATTAAAATCCATGTAGATATGGAAAAATGAGGCCTCCTCGAACATAGATTTTTTATCCAAGCATAGTGCCATGATTGGCTCCAAGACCAAATATGTAATATTAAATTTTCCATTATCCCAATCCATCAACAACTTAAAATATCCAAGAACTTGCAAACACCTAATATTTTTTTCAAGTGCCACTTTCATCAACATCTAGAGGGTGTAGAATTCAACCATGTTATTTGTTCCTAGTCCTGCTCCATATTTTAAGGAGAAGAAGTGGTAATGATCTAAAAAGAGTATGACTCCATCCCCACACATTTTTGGAGAGCCTTGATAAGATCCATCAAAGAAGTCCCAAGGCTTTGTGAAATCAATATGGGGCTCATGCAATACCCTTTGGGATTTAATATTAATATCTTTTTTTTTTAAGTAAAAAAGGAAGGACCTGTTATATTATAGATGCAAATTGACAGAGTTCTGTTGGAGTGCCAGTTGTCCTGCCTGGAGAAGAAACCGAGACAGCTGGCCATTCCATGCCACTTGTTTTCAAACACAAAATACCAGGTTGTCGTCCTACCCGAAGGAAACTAGGACACATTGCCGCCATTAGATTAAGTCTGTTATTTACTTCGCTACTGACAACATTTCTATAGTCTACCTGAGTTAGAGCTCTGATTTGCAACAAAAGAGAAAAGTTTCTAACTATGAGCATGCATAAAATCCTTTTAACCGGTGTTCTCATCATTGTCGCCATTCTTTTCTCGTCTGGCCGGAATTGCATAGGCCTGCGCACACGTAGGGCATTGTCGCCTTGGGGATGTACTGGAGTAAGCGACGTAGATCATATCAAGGTGTTGGTTGATTCTGATGGCCCTGGAAATCTGGTCATCCACCATGCTGCACGTTTCAAAAATTAATTCTAGGTGCTCCGGATGAAGGAATGGTGGCTGGTCCTGGGATTCTCGCTGAGTGGAGGAGAGGTGAGTCAGCCTCTATGCATCGGTCTCATCCTTGCCTTCCTCAGGAGGTCCATCACTTGTAGTATGTATCTTTTCTTCTGTGCCGGCCTGGAGCTCTTCCTCCAGGTAGCAGGTTGTGAATTCCCTAGCTGGATTATCTTCCATGAGGCCGTGTGTCTTTCTTGGAGCAGGGGGTTCGACATCCTTCCCAAAGCATCTGGGGGGGTTTCAATTGTCTGGGACAGTGAAGAGGAGATGTTCTAGGTAATCCTGGATGGATTCATCTGGGACAATCTCCTCTACATGCGCCATGGGAGGCATTCCATTTCTTTTAGACTTCCTAGTTCTCCTTTTGCAAGCTATAACCAAAGCTTTTTCAAAATTATTCTGTCGCTTCCTGCATGAGTCGAATGCATACCACGCCGCACCTCTACGCGGTCGTCCCCTTGTTATTGGCATGTATAGAAGCAATACTATGGCCAAAATTCCAGTTGGTAGGGTGTCTCTGTTCCTGCACTCCGAATGCCTAGGTAGTTGGACAAAAGGGAGCTCTTGGGTATTCCCAAGAGTCCGGAGATATGAAGTTGGTTCGCAGCCGGAGTATTAAAGAAGAAGAGTTTGGATTTGTCTAAGTTGAGAGTCATGCATGATGCTTCTGTGAAATCAGAGAGGATGGAGTTAAGCTTATTTTCCTCTCTTGTCCTTGGGGAGTTCATGAGTAGGGTATCATGAACAAATCGACTATGTGAAGGTGCCGGTTGGATGTTGTGCAGAGGCAAGCCTTTGCGAGATCCGTCTAGGACTATTGACTTTATGTAGCGTCCTAGGCCTTCCGCCATGAGCACAAACAGAAAAGGCGATAGGGGGTCACCTTGTCGGATACCTCTGGATGGTGAGAATGGTCGGGACAGGATCCCATTGACTAGTATGGAGAAGAAGGCCGAGGAGGTAAGGTTTAAGATCCAATTCACCCAATGCTGGTCAAATCCAAAAGAATTTAAAATAGCCTGAAGGTATTGCCAGCTGGCTCTATCAAAATCTTTTGAAAGATCAAGTTTTATTAGCATACTTGGAGTTTTTGTTGACTTGAGAGAATGGATGATCTCATGCGCTAGAATAACACTGTCCATGATTTGTATGCCCTCTACGTATCCATCTTGTTCCTTTGAGATGACAAAGGTCAGAATTGGCTTAAGGTAGTTTGCAATCACCTTTGTAATGATTTTGTAAATTACATTGCAGAGAGCGATAGGTCTGAACTGTTTGGGATTGGTGACCCGTTCCTCTATTGGAATTAGGGTGAGAAAGGTGGCATTGAGGGCTGGGAGGACTTGGCCTGAAGTCCCCGATTCCTCTACCACCTCCCAAACCTCTTTCCTTACTATGTCCCAACAATGCTGGAAAAAATCAGTGGTAAATCCATCCGGGCTTGGGGCCTTCCCTGGGGGCATGGATTTTTTTGTTTGGTCCACTTCCTCTTGAGTGATAGGTCTCATTAGGGTTGCGTTCTATTCAAGGGTCACCATAGAGGGTATGTGACTGGTTACTCATCTGATGGATGAATCTCTGTCCTCCCTGGTTTCCGTTAGGAGGTCGTGATAGTAGTTATTAAGCTCTACTTCTATTTGGGTGTGTTCTCTGATTGGATTACCCTGGCCATCCTCCAGATGAGTAATTTTTTTAATATGTCAGTGATGCACCATAGCTCTGTGGAAGAATTTTGTGTTCTTTTCCCCCTCTTTGAGCCATTGTACCCTGGATTTCTGTCTCCACAAAATTAATATTAATATTAATATAAAATTGATGCCTAAAATAATTTTTTATTTTTTTTCTAAATAAATTTTAGTCGTCGAATATCTGACGACAACTTTTATCGATGAGACGGTTTTGCTATATAAACATTGAAAAGTTGTCGTCGTATATCCAATGACAACTTTTATTGATGCGATGGTTTTTCTATATAAACATCGAAAACTTGTTGTTGAATAGGCGACAACCACTTTTATCAATGTGACAGTTTTGCTATATAAACATCAAAAAGTTGTTGTCGAATATCCAACGACAACTTTTATCGATGTGACGGTTTTGCTATATAAACATCGAAAAGTTGTCGTCGGATATCCGACGACAACTTTTATCGATGCGACGGTTTTTCTATATAAACATTGAATAGTTGTCGTCAGTTTAGCGACATAAACAAAAGAAAGTTGTCGTCGAATAGGCGACGACAACTTCTAATGATGTGTCGGTTTAACTATAAAAGTTGTTGTCGCAATTTAGATGAAAAGTTGGTTTAAGATTGTTTTCCTATATCGTCGCTTATGCGACATTTGATCAAGTTCATCGCAAATGCCACGTCACCTAAACCGATGTTTCAGAGACTCCAAATTCATTTCCATATCAACGACATAAGCGTCGAAACAACCGTCGCAAAATGGGCCAAATATTCTAGTGTGTATTAGACACAAAGGCAAGGACAGGTGGGTCCCGAGTACTCCACCCGCCAATAGGCCAAGAGAATACATTCCAAGGGGGTGACACGTGACAAGGAAGAGATAACACATGGAACCTTCAGTGGGTGACACGTGTCACATTTTAATGGACACATAGGGTTTGTGAAACATACGAATCCAGGTTACACGTGGCACATCATACATGGGTCCACGTCACCCTAGGTGACGTCAGTGTGCCACATCACTACAGATTGATAGCCTTCCGATGCCCTTATATCTAATGGTCGAAAAGCGTCCATGTATATCCATTGATCTATCGCCTCTGTTACTTCATAACTTCGATGTTCGGGAATACGTTGTGCGACTTCCTCCTTGCTCCCAGAGTGGTCAACGTTGGGCTGACCACAGTCTAGATCTGACGATCATGGGGGATCCCAAAACTTCCTCAGATCTATGGCTCTTATCACTTCGCGAATTCGGTGTTCGAGTGTTTCCACTCGCTTACCATCCCCTTTCTCCTGGAGTGGTCAACACCAAACTAACCTTGGCATAAATCCAATGGCCAGGGAAGATCCTAAAGGGTCCCTAGATATACAGTTCTCGTTACTTCACATCTCCGGCCTTTGGGGGTTTTCGAATTATGGAAGCTATGCTCTCCCGAAGTAGGACTTCACTGAAGTACCGTACGTGAGTCCCTCCACTAGTTGATCAAACAGTTAAGAGGGTTTCTCAACGGACTCCCTAGATCTGTGACTCGCATCAATTCATAACTTTAGCATTCGAGAAATTTGGTGTTATAACACCTCTGTTCTCCCGAGGTAGTCAATGATGGATTTACCTCGGTGTAGTTCCAATGACCAGGGGGACTTTCAAATACCCTCGGATATGCAGCTCACGTTACTTCGTGATTGGTAAATGGGTCTGGGTTTAACGATGGGATAGGCCCATCTGTCACAGTTAGGGACACCGCCACATGTCGGTTGATATCATGGGTAACCGTAGCAACATGTTTCCTTCGGCCAGTTTGAAAATGGTAAGGTCATAACACCCCAGAGCTCCAAACTCCCGAAGTTCCAAATCCAGAAAGGCTTAGCTCCTTTCGGCCTAACCCAGGGTTCCCAAACCTTGGTCATATGGGTCCTCCAAAAATTATCATGGGCTACACACTTAACTCTTAGCCATGAATCGGTTAAGGCCGTGGGCATGAGCCCTTGATCACACATGTGAAGGGTCTAAAAGAGGTGGACGGGAGGTGCCCTCCGTCCACAAAGTTTGAACTTATTATTCTCGCGAAGGTAAATTCGAGAGGTTGGCATGACTTAAGCATCTCAGTTAACCCTACCTCGACTCTCTTGCATACCCATGTCCCATAACCCTCTAGCAGCTAAGATGAGGCAACCATAAAATCATGGAATTCACAAAAACACAATGATAATTTCTACCTTAATCATTCAATACATAATTTAGTCATAGACATGTATATTCAATCATCATTTCCATTTCAGTACAAAGAGTATGAAAAAAACTTATCAGAAACTAGAGATTGTGAAGCGACTGCTGGAAGGGGTGCATGTTTCCACCCAATCATAGGCACAACCACTCCTGAACGGATTTACCACTGGCCACCCCCTAGCTAGACCATGATGATCAGAGAGAGACTCTTTATTCTTGCTTCGTGATAGTTAGGGACAGAGGTTAATCTCCTCCTTTCACAAGAACTTAGCAAATGGTTCCCTCTGTAGCAATCAAGGGGGCTTGCAATGAGTACTTCCACAGTCACTCATCAGCCTCGTTTATCAACTTGAACTGAAAATGATTCCAGTAGCTTCTTGCACCTGGAATGATCTTGTTTCACAGTTCTCCTTACAACTAGAGAGCTGCAAGCATTCTTCTCACTCTTGGATATTGGTCTCTCGACTCTGCTTCCTCACAGATCTCCTCTTCCCATGAAATTACTTCATTTCTTTCCTTCCTCAACACGATTTCGTGGGTTCGAATCCCCAACTTGTGGATAGGTCTAGAAGCCTTACGGATAGGTACTCTGTCCCATCTCCTCATTAACTCTTGAGGAGGGATTTTCCAACTACCAGCTTGACTGGTAATTCATTTCTGGGTCAAAGGACTATTCTGGGTCTGAACAATTAAATCCAATAAGGTACTGGTTTGGTGGGGGTCATCTCAACCATTTCTGGTTGCCCTAACCATCTCTCTCATACCATCATGGTCTATCTTGGAACCCCCCCCTTTCAACAGTTATGCAACACCATCCATTTTTAATTAATAACAAAAATACACACATTACTTTTTTCAACAAAAGGGTTCATCAAATCCAACATTCATACATATTCAATCTGCCACGGTCCTTTGGCAATTTATAGTTATATCTACAAGTTGAGAGAAACAGGGGTATTGAAATCAACCACCAAACCATTAAAACCCTAGCTCCTATCACACTAACCTCATACATTTAAGTTAAACATGAACCACTAACCCCCTAACCCCAATCCACTACCATGAACCTATTAATACGTGACCCATTAATTCTTAAATCAATAACCCAAAATAAACCCAACCACTAATCTAATAACTATCTCACAATTAGCCCACTAACCAACACATACTCCAACCATTGATCCACTAAATCACAACTCCCTAACTATTAATCAACCATCCAACTAATGTCCCCTAATCATTAACCCATTAACTTCTTTACTACTGTGGTTAACTATAGTGAATTATAGTTGAATATGGTGCACTATGTTGGAATATAGTTATCTATGATTAACGCTACTATCCCACTAATATTTAACCCGCTAACTCATAAATCCTCTAAGCATTATCCAACTAACCCCGTAAAAGGTAGCTTCTAAGCATCTTTGCTACTCATTACACTTGTTGTAATCTTTTTCTATCATTTTGCAAATAGAATTTGAGTCTTTTTATATTTTAGTTTAAATGGTTAATATGGTAATTCCATTTTAAATATTGAAATACTATTGATTATTATTAAAGTTTTAGAACTTTTCATGTGTTATTTAAAAAAGGGAGATGCAATGATTTATGTTATTTTTTAAGACAATTTTCTAAACGTAATTTAAGATTTTAAAATTTAGGTGGTTTCATCTCTTTTTTTTTAGCATTTTTTTATTAGTTATGATGAGGGTGTTGGTAATGAGACGATTCAATTATCCCTTTTAATTAAGGAATACCCCATAGCCACATCTGACAAACCCCACATAAAAGAAAGCACAATTGTTTCACGTTACTACTAAACCACAACTCAATGAACAACAAAGTTCATAACTTTTAATAAATTGTAACCAATTATAGGGGTGACAGGCTTTTGGGGATGGGGGGCATCATTGACCTCGAAGGAAATCAAGAAACTTTATTTGTTTGGAGAATTAGATAAACTACAAACAATCAAGTATAATCCTTGGCCCTTTGGAAATGAATTTTTGATAATGAAGAGACAAAACATATAAAATACAATAGTGATTGGCAATTTGATTATTGTCATATGTCACATGGTTCACAAAACTCTTCCCAAGGAACCTCATATGAATAGGGTACTTTGCCGCATAAAAAAACCAATAGAATGATTCGAAAGTGTTAAGTTTTATCATTCCTTGAGAGGACTAGGCTCTCTTACTGACTCAATGGCCAACAAGGCCTATAATCTAGCCATGGAGACATTATGGAAAAAATTGGGGGGCAGGTTATTTTTAGCAACCTCCCCTCTAATACATCTAGACAAGTGGAAAAACCACATTAACATTCATTTGCATGTGTTTAATGGGACAATCTGTCATGCACTTCGATTGATCTCATGGGATCTCTCCATTGAGACTGAAAAGATGGGATGTAACAGAGCATGTGGCCTTATTTTATCAATTTGAATAAGTACTTGGAAATATTGGTATAGATTTTAGATGGGAGGTATGAATTGTTAACTCTTTCTATTTATATCATAGTGTCATTCCTTTGGATGGAGATAATTTCCACTAGGAATCTTTTGGTTTAGGTTCAGGAGGTGATTCCCATTCATAATCATTCCTAAATGTGTTATGAATAATTGTTGGTGGGGGTCATGATTCTTAGGGCATCAATTGACCCCAAGCTTCTTATGAGGGTAATATTCTCAACTCTTCATGTCTTTCAAGTCTAAGGAGTTGTTTCATATTCACTTGTTTATTCCTTTTAAGTGGAATTACTACACTTCCCCTAAAGGAACCATGGAAACAAATTCAGGACTCAACATTAGAAGCAAGTTGCTTGAATGTTCTACTAGATTGGAATTTTGAGGGGGAGCCCTCATTACTCCAATTGGCATATCAACACTTCTCTTCTCAATCAATTATGGAAATGTTGGGACTCTATTTTGTAAATTCCACTAGGAACTTGTGTTATGGATAACAATGACCATCCAAATTGTTGTGTGTTTTGTGAATATTCTACTCTTTGAGATTCAATTACAATATGTGAACAACATAATAACAATAGTCAAGAAAATCTAGCTCTAGTAATAGGAAGATGGGAAACCTAGAAAAAATAACGAGAACAAAATTGTGCAAGGGACCTAAAAGAGACCCAAAGAAAAATGATAAATATGAAAGCCTGACTAGAAAAGCACAAAGAGAAAATTGTATTCTTGGAGGTAGGGGAAGAAAGCAATAAAGATAAATTGGAGGAGGAGGAATATATTATCAGGGAACTTTAGGAGAAAGTAAAGCACTTAGAGTTAGAGCAAAAGATCAGGTTTGAGGAGTTGAGGAAAACTGCAACTCCAACTACATCAATTGGTTCCTCTGGACAAGACTAATCAACAACCATGGAAGATGACACAATGGAGCAAGATATATAACATGAAGGGAATGCAAATCCCTCTCTCCTATCTTCTGTAGTGGGAAGAAATAAGTCAACCCATCTTGAGATTGATCATCAAAATATTTGAATTTCTTTGTGCTTTTCAAGACTTTATTTATGATTGGCCAATATGTAAGGATTTATACAAGCTAATCGGTTAATAATAGCAACAAGTTTTTGAAAATAGGGCAGTTAGGATTTAGTTTTCAACCCTCCTTGAACTATATGGAGGAATTTGGACTGTGAAACTTCCTTTTTGTTTTTATTAACAAGTTGGATGGTATGGTCACAACCCTCTCTTTTTATAATTAATACAAAAGGTATTTGTTTTTTTTGTTTTTTTTTTATATTGTAAGCAATTACCATAATAAACAATATTGTGAAATATTTTTTGTTTGTTTGTTAGAAATGTGATTTTAACCTGTTGGACCAACATTTTTAACCATTGGATAAGAAACCACAACTCAAGGGCATCTAAGTCGTCAAAATAACTCGAGGATCACACTCGGCGTGGGTCACACCAACCCTTAACATGGCTGGATTTTTGGTTGTCTCCTCCCGACTAACTCATCGTAAGGGTATTGAACTCGGGTCGCCTAACAAACAAAACCCCCACCTTAACCAATTGATCTAGTAGAACTTGACATGTTGTGAAATATTATAACCAACTTCAAAAAATAAAAATAAATACTATGTATTTTTCAAATTAAAACCACATTAATTGCATTTAAAAATAAAAAAATAATTGAACTATTTATATTTAAGCACCAATGATGTCATATAATCAATATCAATTAGGATAAATCTCGTCCCCAATAGGTGTTAACTAGGATCGCCACCTAGCACACGTTGTTGTCATTTCCTAATAACATTGCATTTGGGACTTATGTGAGAATGCCAATAGGGAAATAATCCCCAACACTGTTTAATTCCATAGGTGGGTATGAACGAGTTGCTAGTGGTATCATAGGCAAGGATGGATAGAACTTGAGATCAAAGCCCCACGTCGAAGTGGATGTAGGCGAGTAAGGGTGTTGGGATCTCCAAGGATTAATTAATTGCGTTGAATCTCCTTCGTACCTATGATTAATGAAGTGTGGAATTTTGAATGAAGGTGTAGTGATATGAGAATTGTGTGGTGAATCAAAGTAGTTATTCATTCTCTACTTTGCAATTCTAGATGTTCTACATTTCATCTTTTTGCAGGGAAATAACGTTATGCATGTGCAATCGGATATACTTGTCTAACCAAGAATAAGTTAGCATGTGGCATTCAACTTCATTGTATATCGACTTTGCTTGAACTATGTGAAATTGTGTGCAATTTGGCTTCGTAGTATTGCATGCAATTTAGGTTGTCTAACCATGTGTATTTCGGTTTTCCTTGAGTTTGTCTTTTTATAATTCCACTCTACTAGTATTTGGGATCTTCTTGCATTTTGGCTTTGTGTAGCAAAATAATGTTGTGTGTGTGCATTAGTCTCTGTTTGTTTAACCATGAACATGCTATGCATTTTAGCTTCGTGTAGAGAAATAGCATTATGCATGTGTAATAGGCTCTACTTGTTTAACCAAAAACATGCTCTGTATTTCAGCTCTTTGTAGTGAGATAGTGTTATGCATGTGCAATCGGATTTGCTCATAACAATATTTTTGGTAGGACAACCACCTGAGTTAACACCCAAAGTTGTTTTTGGGATGATACCATGTGAACTTCCTAATAGTTCCTTTGATTTCATGGACTTGACATGGGATTTATTCCATCATAATCATGTTCATATTGAAACTATGGTTATTCAATTTGAATGTCTCGACGACTTCAAAATAGGAGAATTGAGCCATCTAGACTATATCAAATGGATCTATTTATTGTGTCAAAGAAAAAATCAAAGGTCATGTACGATGTTGACATAAATCGAAAGAATCCAAGGAATGCAAAACCCCTACTTTCTTGCAATATTTCAAGTAAGTATACCTTGGATATTTAATGCATGGCATGGTCATTATGCTAGCGTTATAGCAAGATATATGTTGTGTAGTCTTAGTTTTTAAATAAAACCTTGAAATCTTTCAAATATTGTTCAATCCCAAATTTGGGAATCGTTGAATAGTTTTTATATTCAAACAATGTTTTATTTTAACTCGAAACCCATAAAGGGTGTTTGTTTATTTAAGTGAAACCCATAATTGTGTTTTTCATTATTCATGTCATGACTACCATGCCAATGTTATAGATCGATATGTGGTTGTTTGGTTTGTTTTTCATTGAAGTTGCATATATTTTCCTTTTTGTGTAATGCATGTAATTTACATCATATCGACATTATAACCAATATATGTTGGATATGTTCTTTGTCATTCTCATCATTCTGTAGGAACTCACATTATATACTGTTATTATCATGTTTGTTTCTCTTAGTTTTTTATGGCAATGATGTCAACCTTTTAAAGAGATATATGCTAGGAAGGTTTTCTTTTAAATTGAATACCTACATTTTTTTTTGTTATGCACATTATGTTGACCTAAACCCGGATTCAATATCTATCTATCATCATCGTTCTATACAAACCCACATTTTATGTTATGTTATTTCAACACCATAATCTAACAAGTTCTTTTATGGTTTTAGGCAATGGTGTTTGTACAACTCATAGGATTACAAAGGTGTTGTTAAAGATCCCTTGAAAAACAAAAAGCATCCTAATTGAGAGATGAGGAAAAGAGGATTCCAATTGCATTACATATTTATAATGGTCCCAAATAAATCACACTTAACACTCATCATTTATTTATATTCTCATCATGTGGACAAAATGGCTTGCCTTGCCACAATCATGTCAATCCTACATTTGCACACAAATGGCGGCTTCACTGCATGCACTTATAAGAATGTGTAAGACACTGGATTAGATACATAGTAAGCATGTTAAGATACTAGCTACACAACAACTTTCTCACAATGGGGAGTAGATGCATTCCTATAAAAAATAGACTTCCTAACCGAAAGAAAAATAGCTTGATAACCTACGATATCATATTCATGAGGATGTCTCCCTTGGTGACTAGTATTAGGGGGAAATGAATGAGGTGGATGTGTTCCTACTAAAGTGGGAGCCATTCATGCTAGGGATGACGATGAGGTGGTAAGTGGAGAAGGTCATTGGACATGGACATAACAACATCCTTGCGATGGATTCTACTTTTGGTCACAAACAAATACATGGTATTTTGCTTTCTATTTTCCTAATTTACCAAGCTAGCATTATTCTTCTATGATAATAATTCATGGATACCAAGTGTAGTTTATTTGGAACCATTCTAACTCTGTGATGTCATGAATGAAATGAAACTAAATTAATATGCAAAATGCAATATTCTCTAAATTAATCTAACAAACAAAAAAGCCCAAAAATTTCAACTAATTAAAGTTAATGAAATTAATGCAGAAAGTAAATTGAAATTAGTTCACAAGATTATATTACATAGACTTCATATCACAAAAAGCATATTGAGAATAGCTTGCAAGCAAAACTAAAAGTGATAGTTCCATATCCAAACCAACAAAAATACCGAAACAAGAGAGATCAAGAACAACTGTCAATTGATGAGAACAATCTACAACATACATTTCGCTAGTTCCACATCCTTCCAGTGCACCTGTGAATAGTAAGAATAATCTTTATTCAAATCATAATTACAACAAAAATCTCCAATAGAAATTTCGGTCAATGATGTGTTCACATATTAAAAAAAGAATAGCTTACATCTCCCCGAAAAAGCAAATAGTGCTATCTTTAAGGATAGCTTACATTTCCAAAAAGAGCTAATAATGATATCTTTCATTTACTAAGATATTTTTTTTTCGAGAGAGAAAAAGTAAGATATTTTTTTTTTTCAAAAGGGAAAAGGCCCCTTTTCCTTTAATTTTATTACATTTATAACAATTATTTTTAAAATCATTTTTTATTTTTTATTTTTAAAAAAAAAATGTAATTTTTATTCTTTGGGAAGGACAAAATTACATTTTGTAGGTGCTTCTAGAGCATTACACACTATGAAAGTGTGTGCTATAGTTGAAGATAGGTAGGAATTTGAGTGCCTTTTCTTCATGTCTATTCCAGGAGAAAAAACAAAAACTCATCCATAACTGGATGTATTGTCTTCTGATCATAAGAGTCTTTTATATACAAGAGAAAATCACCACTATTGTGGTTTTTGATAGTCTTTCTTCAGAAATAAAGAGCAGTTTTGAAGCCTTCAATAGTGTCGTTATCTGATACCAAGTAAAAGAAGCGAGCGAATGTATGAGTGACCGGTTGAAATTTTGTTTTGTGAGTTCAAAAAGGTGAAAGTTCTTGTTCATCTGTGAATGGCCTGTGGTAGAAGGCATTTGTGTCTTCCCTTTCTTTTCCATAATGTGCCATTGTCCTTGTAAGAGCTGTAGACCTTCATTTGAAAATGTGTTTGCTGTCATGTTTCTATCCTTGTATACATGTGAGATAATCACAGTGTCAAAAGTGTTCAAAAGTTTATGAATTTCCTCCAGAATTGGAAATAACAGAATGTTATGGATTTTTTATTTATTTATTTGTCCAATTTATTACATTCATGGAGTCTCCAAAAATTTGTAAATGATGTAGATCCTTTTCTTTTGCAAAAATAAGTAGAAGCTTTAAGGATAATAATTCTGCATAGTTGTTGGTTCCCCTCTCCAGTCCCATTTTTAAGTGGAAAAAATGGTTTTTTGAGAGGTGTAGGCTAGCTCCTCCTCCACAGATAGAGTTATGTGCAGCACCATCGAAATAAGCCCAAGGTTTTGTGGTGTATATGAACTCTTGAAGTCTAGTCCTTAAGGTTTTTGTGGGAGTAACTTGTGGAAAATGAGCAATTATTACTAGACTTTGTGCTATAAGATTTTCTGGGAGGGTGGCTTTTTCCTTGAAAATTTTTGAGTTTCTTGCTAGCCAAATTCCCCAGCTTATCAGGAGGGGGAGTGCTTTGAAGGCTTTGTTTCTTGGGGTATCTGTCCAGGTTTTCCAGGTTGATTCCATGGAATCTCCAACCCATGAAAAATTTTGTTTTAGACTTTTTGAGGTTTCAGTGCAAACTTTTACTGCAATGGGACATGTGAGAAGTAAATGAGGAGTTGTTTCATTTGCGTTTTTGAAAAATGTGCATCTTCCAAGGCCTTCTATTTTGTGCTTGTTCAAGTTCTCCCAAGTTGGAATTCGATTATTTAAGGTTGCCCACATGAATATTTTTTATTTTTGTGGGCACTTTTGCTTCCAAAGGCTTTTCCACCACCATTTGGGAAGTTGTTGTAATGGGAGGTTTAAGGATATATACCCTACTTTTGGGGTGTATAGACCAGTTGGATTTTTTTTCCAAACTAGTTCGTCCTCTCTGTTAGTTAATCTGATGTGGCTTCTTTTAAGTGCATCTATATAGTTTATCAAAGAATCTGCTTGAGGCCCATCAAAGCCGAGGAGATTTGCATTTTTCAAGCCTTGATTCCAATAAGTTGTGGTTGGGGGTTGGATAAATGAGAGAGAGAGAGAAGATACCTTGTCTGTGGAGTTGTTCAGTAAGGTATTTCAGCAAGATGTGGTAAGTGTCGCTTCCTGGCCAGGGGTCAGTCCCTATTCGTAAACGATTGCTTTTACCCACCTTCCACGCAAGGTTGTCCCCAACTACTGTAAATGAGGAGATAATTGATTTCTAGATGATCGAGCCAGTTGTTGAAGCTTGGTGAAGTATTCTGATCCAATCTTGAATTGTATTTGGGAAGATATATTTTTGAGCTATTACAAGCGTCCACATGCTGGTGTCTGAGATGAGTCTCTAGTAGGCTTTTGCTGCAAGGGCCTTTGAGAAGAGAAAAATATTTTTGAGTCCCCATCCTCGTAGGGCTTTTGGCAAAGCTATGTTGTCCCATTTTGACCAGGGTTGTGTGTACTTTTCTCTGGACCCTGACCAAATGAAGCATGCACAAATTTTCTTGATCTTTTCCAGGATTCCTTTTGGGATCCAAGCTAACGACATCCAATAAACTGGGATGGCTTCTAGTACTGATTTAGTCAGAGTGAGTATTCCTGCTCTTGATAACCATCTAAAGCTCCAGTTGTTTAGTCTTTTTTCTATTTTTGCTATCAGCCATTTCCAATCTTTTTTTTTGTAGCTATTTGGTTGTCGCTAAAAGCCCAAGTATTTTATTCCTTATAAAATATCTTGCAAAGTGAAAAGGAAGAATAAAATATTGTTTTTTCAAAAGGGAAAAGATCATTTTTCCTTTAATTTTATTACATTTATAATACTCATTTCCAAAACCACCTTTTATTGACTTTCTTAAATCACCTTTTACTGACTTTCCTGCCATAAGGAAATTTAGGGTTTTCTATGAAATTGCCCCTCTTTTTTAGTTGAATGTTACATCCTTTACATATTGTGTGGGTCTTCTTTTCCTATATGACTTTACCTATTATATACCTTATTAATGTAATTTTGTATATATAGGAAAACCATATTTGAAATAGATATTACATAAGGTTTTTCTTTTTTTAATATAAATAATTTGTCATTTCCTCTAAAGAATTTTAAGGATCGTAAGTGAGAATTTATAAAAAAAGTAATGATCCCCATTGCGAGTAGTGGTGTACCCAAATTATTTTATTTTGAATTTAACATAGTATTTGTGAAAATTCTTCATTGGGATCCTTCATGGCTTTGGTTGTTTCATATCCTACATTTTCTGAACTAAGTTCCTCGTTATTGTCATGGCCATTTTTGCAAGTCACTCTTTCTGTCTCCTGCTACATTTCTATATGAAATACATTATTTAATCTTTGTATCATTTAAACAAGAATAATAATAATGATTAAGAGTATTTTTTTTAATAATTAAAGTGATGTTCACCTTTTAAATGTCATTATGAAATTAATGTACCATTTCAACTGCTAACATTTGGTGCAAGTTGGTTTAGATTCTTAATAAGAAGGGAGAAACCACCACCTTACACTTCAATGTATTCGACCCAATATCAAAATGAAATGAACAAATTTCATTTATTAAATATCGAATGTAAAAAGGGCAATATGTTAAAATCTATATAGGACAAAATATATAAATATAGTGAATAAGATCAACAACAAACAAGTTGATGATACAATGTCATATGATGATGTACTTATAGAATGGACTAGTCACAATGGAAGATGGGCCTTATCCCTTGGTAGGTCATGTCCATTAGATAAGATGTATCCTTTCATTTAATATTAATTATTGTTATTATTATTTATTGATGTTTATATATTTATATATTCATGTTCATTACATTACCTACCCCTTTAAGATGCTTTATCCTCAAAGCATAAAAAAATTGTGTCTTTGTTATGGCTTGCAATACCTTCTCATGATTCTTCATTGTTTAATTATTCATGGTTGGGGACATGAGACAATATGATCTTCTAAGCATTGAGCATAATTGTTGAATTGTGAAAGGGGAAAACCACCCTAATTCATTATTCTATATAACCGACATGTAAATTACCATAGATATTCCACTGGAATAATTCATCACAACAAATATTATACTATTATGAAATATTAGATCATGCACTTTATTTCCCTTAGATACCAGATTAATTATTACTAGCTTATTGCTCATATTTATGAAAATAAATGAATGCGAAAATGAAAGAACAAGGAAATATACACACCATCCACACAACTAAACAGGAGATATATCCTAGGAAATTTGATACAGGAGAAAACCCAATGAAAAGGTGAGTCCTATGCTCTCCTCTCTTTTCTTTAGTTATGAAAATGCGAATAGAAAGAAAGGCACACTCAATATGGAGTTGTAAATAACTCTATGACATGAATGGATACTACATAATCTTCTTCCTACCTATGTTATGTGATCCAATCCCACTCCTTAAATTCTATTATCAACTATGGAACAAGTACAATAAAAAGAATGGAACCCCTTCTCTTTCTAGTGGCCTGATATTTAACATAACCCAATAGCCATCTAGGATTAGAGCTTTTTCATCTTTAACCCTCAATTAGTATAAAGGTTTTGGACCTTCTAGAATCTTCTTGAAATTGTATAGATGGCTAGCCTCACATGTGTGAGTAATGGAGGTTGATGTGGCACCAATTAGTACCATGGTGATCAATAAGATAGGTCAACTTGTTGGAGGCATAAATTTTTCATACAAGCTTCAATTGAGGCGATTTTTACACCAAGGTCTAGATGTGTAGATTAGAATAAAGGGGATGGGAGCTATGACTGCAAATTTTTGACCCCCAAAAATGGTTTTTGATGCCTCAAATGGATTTGGAAGGTTCTAGACCCCAAATCTCCAAATTGGGACCTACCACTAAAATGAGCCCTGCAAGTAAATTCCTCTGATTTTTCCACCCATAAAGCACTAAGATAGGTGAAAAAGTATAGATGATCCATTGTGGATCATACCTACGCATTTAGGGAGTCTTTTGGTCCACACAATATTTTACTAAATGAGGTGAGGGAATTTTTCCTCTGCCTTCCCCTGAAGTACCATAATGCCTTGCCTGGAACTTTTTCTTTAAACCTTATTTGCCAAACATCATGTTGCCCTTATATTGTAGTTATGGAACTCTTTTGAAAAACTATATCTTCTGCCAAATCTTCCCGAGCTTCTCGTGCTAGGTATTCTATGGAAGGTAGGAGATACTCATCGGTTTCTTGATCCAACATGGAAGGATCATAGATTTTTAGATTCTCTACATTCACTATTTAGTAAATGTGCATATACGAGGATAGACTGAGTCTATAGGAATTGCCACCCACCTTCTCCATTACCTTAAAAGGGCCATACCATAGAGCCTTGATCTTCTTACCATGACCCCGCAGTCTTTCCTTATTCAACTATAACCAAACTTTGTCTCCCACTTTTAATGATTTTTATATTATGTGTTGATCATGTTAGGCCTTGTACCTTTCCTATGAATTCTTCAGTGTCTCTTGTAATTGCAAATGGATCTACCTAATATTTTCAACAAACTTCTCTGCTTTCAATGCTTATCTCGTGATGCCTTTCCTCACTTCTCCTTGCTATCAATAAAAAACATCCAATGGTGAACATGGAAAATATCCAAAGCAAGTTTCAAAAGGGGACTTACTAGTAGAGGATGGACTGCTCTACTATAAAAGTGTTGAATGTAGATCATATTTTCATCCTAGGTATTTGGATGCTTCTAATTGTGACCCCTTAAAATTTGTACCAACATTCTATTGACTAATTCCCATTTGTCCGTGGATGGAATTTTGTATATCTCTTCAACTTCATGTCTATGTTATCCCAAAGTGTAGTACAAAAGTCACTAATAAATTGGGTCTCCCTGTTTGAGATTATGCTCCTTGGTATCCCAAAGTGCACCTAGACCTATTAAAAGAACATGTTTTCTACTTCTTGTCCTCTGATGATCTTGTCACAGGGCATAAAAATTCACATCTTGTTGAACCTATCAAGTACCACAAACAAATAGTCATGTCCCTTCCTGTTGTTTGAAAACCACCCAAAAAATACATGGAAATGTTTTCCCAATGTCAAGTGGGTTCACGTAAGGGATGGTATAGACCTTGCTTCCTATTACTAGGCTTGATGGTAAAACAAAGCATGGATCCTCTAATACATTGAGCTACATCTTCTTGCATTTAAGGTCAATACACACACCTTTGTAAGTTAGCAACTGTTTTCCCAACACCAAAATGTTCTCCAACCTTGGAGGTGTGGGCCTCTATGATAAGATACAATCTTTCACCTTTAGGAACATAGAGCTTGTCTAGATTGGAGAGCAACCCATTCTGGAGATGATAGTCAACCTTATCGTCACCTTCTTCTAAACATGAATTTGTCCATGTAGCTACCAAAACACCTCTTTAAAGTCCTCATCTTTTATGTATGCCTCTTTTTATACATCATGAATAAAAGGATCCATGTGCATAAGAGTTCCCAAAGCTGTAATCTTGGATGTGGGTGGACTTGAAATCATGTCCACCAACTTATTAGTGTTTCCATTCTTATGCGTGATGACTAGATGAAAGTGTTTCAAAAATCCCATCTACTTGCAATGTATGGCTTGTTGTAGCTTACTCTGGGCCTACAAATATTGCAGTGGCTAGTGATCTGTGTGTATAATGGTTTCCTTTCCCATCAGATAGTGCTTCCATGTCTTAATAGCTTGAAGCAGGGCATAGAGTTCCTTATCATATGTAGGGTAGTTCAAAACTCCCCTATGAAACAACAAAAAATGATAGAATACTAGCTTACCTCCTTGCATCAAAACTACTCTCATAACATACCCACTTGTATCCTATGTCACATGGTTCGGGTTCGGGTTCGGGTTCGACAACGATTAGGTTCGATTCGGGTTCGAATTTTCCAACGAGGTTCGAATGAGGTTTGGCTTTAGGTTCGAATATATATATATATATAAGAAATTAACATCAATACACATGTGATTGATAATTAAACTATAGTCTACATCAACAAATTGGAAAAAGAAGTAGATTGTAGAGTAATGGCCCAGGTACATAACATAATCCAGATCTAAAAATTAAGCACCTTGAGAAGACAACAAGGACTTGTATTTATGGTACATATTGATCGATATATTTGAAAATTGAAATCTGTCATTTGATAGTGGAGCAAATGGCACCATGTTCTCATAAGTTATAACTTGTTATGTTAAGAGTCAAGACTGTTGGACTGTTTCTGGATAAAAATATGAATTCTGGAATTTATAAACAGGAGTAAAGTAGTTGACTGTAGAATGCTTCTTATCACTGTAAACAGCCCTACCTTCATAGAAATAAGCTCACTTTGACCATGCCTTCAAGACCCCAAGGGTAAAGTCACTTAATGTAGAATTTTCTGCTTCTGGATCGATACAAAGCAAATAAAAGACTGATGTCTGGCATCAAATTCAAATAATGGTGTACATGCTTATTATTCTGTTGTAAATGTAAATGAATATGGGAAGGATTCAAAAAGGAGTAACAAGGTTACCTAACTGTTCGAAAAGACACTTTACAAGCTTTATCCTTTACTTGCCTCATCTTGACAGACTTGAACTCCTTCAAAATTTTTGGATGGTTATATAATACAAATATCAAAAGAAATCATGCCATGCTCTAGTATAGCTATTTAGTGTTAACTGTTTGCAATCCTCTCGAACAGACATTCTGACAAACACCATACTCCATGAAGAACAACACTATGAGGTGTTGTGAAGAATTCAGCCTAAGAAGTTTGAGGCAAGAAAAGAAAATGCCCGTCTTGAAATTTTTCAATAATATTTCCTTTCAACTGTTGTCAGACCGAAGTGAAAATTTCTGCACAAAATGTTTGTGGAATTTGGCTTATTTTGCAGGGCACACATCATGCCAACCTGACATCTGGGCACTCCCACGATTCCAGTGTTTTTGATTAATAAAAAAGACGCACATTTAATCACAGAAGGTTTAAAAGAACTCAGCCACGGCCCACGGTCCACCTGCAAAGAAACTCAGCTGCAAGAAAATGAAACCCGCGTGTTCACTCGCCGACAGGCGGCCCGCGTTAACAGTTGGAGTTTAAAATCGCCGACAGGCCAAGGGTTAACAGTTCGAGTTTTTAACAGTTGCTGCGTTGCAGAGTAAAATCGCGCCGCTGGGGAAATCCGAGAAAAAATAGGGGAAAAGACTCGACCCTCGCCTTAAACGCGCGAAATCCTTATCCGACCCGCCTAAAATCTTAATGACGTGTCGAACCTCATTCAACCCACCTTTTAAATTCGCCATTAAATTCGTCTTTCAGTTCGAATTCGGCTTGAGGTTCGACTTGAGGTTCGAATTCGACTTCAGGTTCGAATTCGCCTTGGGGTTCGCCTTAGGGTTCGAATTTAAGGTTCGCCGAACCTGTTCGAATTTGATTTTTTTGATGGGGTTCGCCGAATTTCGAACCTCAAGCTTGAGGTTCGGCGAACCCTGTGACATAGCTTGTATCAGTCTCCACTTCAAAAGGATTCTGCAAGTTAGGAAATGCAAGAATTCCTTCTTAATTGATCTTTTTTTTTTTTATCTCTTCGAAATATTTCTATTGATTCTTTCCCCACTGGAAACTCTTACCACTGGATTTTATGACATGAAGTGGTGGAACTACCGCTGAAAACAAATTCTATGAACTTCCATAGGTATTGTGTTGCCCCAACAAAGCTTCTAACTTCAGTGACATTAGTAGGAACTGGCCACTTCATGATGGCCTCCATATTTTTTGGATCTATCTTGAGTTCCCCTCCACCGATCACATACCCCAAATACACCAATGACTACTAAGAAAACTCACATCTCTTGAGGTTTGCCAACAATTGATGTTTTTTCAGAGTCTCTAATGCCTACATGAGATGTGAGATGTGCTCCTCCTAGGTAGAGCTATAAATCAATATGTCATCCAAATAAACTATTACAAGTGAATCTAAATAGAGATGCAATCCATCATTCATAAAACACATAAATATAGCTAGTACATTACATAAACCAAAAGGCATGACCAACCATTCATACAAACCTTTCCTTGTCTTGAAGGTGGTCTTTGAGGTGTCTTCTTCTTTAAAATGTACTCGATGGTATTCCAATTTGAGATCCAACTTGGTGTAGTACTTGGCTTGCTAAAAATGATATAACAAATCATCAATCCCAGGAAGAGGGTACTGATTCTTAAGTGTGATCTTGTCCAAATCTCTGTAGTTGATACACATTTTCCAAGTCCCATCCTTCTTGGGTACTATGATGATAGGTGACCCACAAGATTAGGTGCTTGGTTGAATAATTCCCTGCTCCAACAACTGCTGCAATTATTTCTTCACTTTGTCTGCTTCTACAATAGACTATCAATAAAACCCAATATTTGGTAATGGGGAGTCAAGAAACAACTATATCTCATGTTTCACTTCCCTCTTAGTTTGAATCCCTTTAGGCTCCTAGAACACCCCCTTGTATGTATACAACAACTCCTCCAATTTTTATTTTTTTTCTTTGGTACATCCCTCAAGGGACACTTTTACCCTTACTGATTCCTCCCCTGGATGATTCTCTCTTAAAAAATATGCATACTTCTTACTAGAACTGGATTTTTTTTTGGCTTGGTTATCACTTACTAGAGAGGTCTTTGACTTGTCTTTGTGTGTAGTGATGATGAAATAATTTCCATCCTTGATTAGGTGGGACTGATTTTCTCTTCGCATGAAGATCAAATTCTTGATATACATGTATGGGATTCCAAACACTACACCACACACATCAAGGGGTACTACATCTAATTCCACTTCATCAATAAAATCTACACTTATATAAAACTTGTTCTTACATTTTTTACCGACTCTAATTTTTTCATCCTTAGTCACCCATTCCAATGGATATGGGCTTGGATGATTATGAACATCCAACAAAAGCTTGCTGACTAGATCATCCTCTATGATATTGGCTTGTGGAATGGAATCAAATAGAGCATTTGTCTTGGTCCTTTTCACTTGGATCTTAATATGGAAGATTTTTTTCATCACCTTCTCTTCCTTATGTTGAAAGCTACTCAAATTCACCTCCTTTTCCACTAAAGTGAAGACATTCTTCTCATCCACATCCAAGCTGCTCTCTACTTGGTTGTTTGAATCCTTTCCTAGTAGGTTCTTCTTCTTGGCATCCTTCTTATGGTTCTTTAGATTCAAGTCTTGATCTAGCTTCCAACATTTGTCTTCGGTGTGACCATCAATGTTGTAATGGTTGCAGTGGCTATTTCGATCCTTGCATTGATGTGCAGTGGCCATTGTCTTCTTATATTTCCCTTTACACTTCTTCTTCCCCTCCTTGGAATATTCTTGGTGATATTTCTATTTAGAACCAATTGGTTGTCCTTTCTTATGGCCTATGTTCTCTAGATATCATGCTTACACATAGGCCTCATCAACGTTCTTGGGTTTGAAGAGCATCACTTGCTTTCACAAATGACTATGTAGATCCCCCAGGTATTTGAGGACTACATCTGTGTTTTTGGGAGAGATACCCAACATGATATCCATCTTCCTGAATTCATCGGTGCACTCTTGCACACTTTTCCTTTGCATATGCCTGAAGTGATGCCAAAGGATCCATTGGTCCTCTACATACCCAATAGGGTAGAACTGGGACTTGATGAAGGTTTTAAAATCCTCACACTTAGTTTCAAGTGGATCACCCTCCATCCTAAGTGTCTCAATGTGGATTTCCCACCAAGTTAGTGCATGGCCCTCTAGTTTCAATCGAGCAACTAAAATTTTCTGCTCTTCATCTATATTATGGACACTGAAATACACTTCTAACTGTTGCAACCAATGATTCAATTTAACAACATCAATCTCACCTTGATAGGGTTTAATTTCTACTTTCACTTTCATTTTGAATAGATACTATGAAGTAATGATGGCACTGGAACTTGCTCTTTCTCGAGCTCTTTTCTTGACTCCTTTTATAGGTATTCATTATCACCCAATTTCCCATCAAATCCATCTTCTAAGTTAAAACAACCAACCTCCTCGAAAGGTTCAAACTTGTTTGATAAAGACACCATGAGGAGGGCCATATTGCGAGAGATATCAATAACTTTCTCTTCCAACCTCAAGAATACTTCTTCTACTGCATCTAGAGGGTTATTATGAACAAACTCATACACCATGGCTAGGGTTCTACAACTTCCTTCTTAAGCCAATTCCTCAATCCTACAAATTTCCACAAATACCCCTTTGATGCCAATATGATATGTAAACTATCGTGGATATTCCACTGGAACAATTCGTCACAACAAATACTATACTATTATGAAATCTTAGATTATGCAATTTATTTCCCTTAGATCCCAGATTAATTATTACTAGCTTATTGCTTAGATTTATGAAAATGACTGAATACGAAAAATGAAAGAACAACCAAATATACACATGATCCAAACAATTAAACACAAGATATATCTTGAGAAAACCTGATCTGGGAGAAAACCCAGCTAGAAGGTGAGGTCTATGCTCTGCTCTTTTTATTCAATTGTGAAAATGCAAATACAAAGAAAGGGACACTCACTATGGAGTTTCCTATGACTTTGTGGCATGAATGGATACTACATAATCTTCTTACTACCTATGTTATGCACTCCAATCCCACTCAAATTATCTGCTCAACTATGGAACAAGTACAATACAAAAGAATGGAACCCCTTCCCTTCCTAGTGGCTCGGTATTTAACATAGCTCAATGGTTGTCTAGGGTTAGGGTTTTTGCATCCTCAACTCTCAATTAATGATAATACTTTGGACCTTATAGAATCTTATTTAAATTCCACACGTGGATTCCCCACATGTGTGAGTAATGGGGGTTGGAATAGCATCTACTCATACCATGATGGTCAATAAGGTAGGTCAACTTATGGGAGACATAACTTCCACACATGAGCTCTGATTGAGGCGATTTTTATACAGTTGAAATGGTCTCAATGTGTATAATAGCGCCAAGGGGTTGGGACTTATGTTTGCAAATCTTTGACCCCAAAAACATATCATTTGATGCCTCAAAATGGATCTATAAGGTTTTGGACCCCTAATCTCCAAACTATGACCTACCACTAAAATGGGCCCTGCAAGCTAATTTATCCAACTTTTCCACCCAAAAAGTACCAAGATAGATTTAAAATTATATAATGATCCATTCCAAATGAATAACTGTGTGGAAATGACTTCTATGATCT
The DNA here is from genome assembly GCA_900067695.1 of Picea abies. Classification (NCBI taxonomy): domain Eukaryota; kingdom Viridiplantae; phylum Streptophyta; class Pinopsida; order Pinales; family Pinaceae; genus Picea; species Picea abies. Next base: position 25,491 of record CBVK0101938473.1, read on the forward strand.
GAGAAATGATAAGATTCCACACCTGATCTTCTAGTCAATATAATAGGATCTTTACTTAGCTTCTCATATTGATTTTGTCTTTGGTTGTTTTGTAGAATAATAAAATGTTTATTATAATCGGGATGACGATAAGGAATCCTCGTTTCTTGTGTCTTGTTTTTGGAACCTTCATATTTTGATATTTATGGTGATCTATTGGTTGATAATATTTCAATATAAGCATCTTTCATATTTTTTATGTTGATTGGATCTATGTTGGTTCCTTTCTTAACGGTTTGTATTTTTACATTTAATGACTTCTCTACTTCAATGGAATCAATCATTGTTTCTTTATCGACCAATGATTCATTGTTGCTAAATTGCTCTAGATTTTCACGTAGTTATTTCTTATCATTCATTATCTTCTTAATTTGTGTAAGTAAGCTTTGATTACAATCCTTGAAGCATGCAAGTTCTTCATTATTTTTTTCTATTTGTTTTTATCATATTTTAACCCTTTGATTTGTTCAAGCAACCTTTTATTAAGGATCCTTAAGTGATAATTTTATTCATCTTTTTTTGATATCCCGAGTTTCTCCTTGAGATCTTGATTATCTTGTTCTAACTTTTGATTGCACTACTTCATATCATTTGTCTTCTTGATTTTTGCAAGTAGTTTTTTACTAGATCCTTTAGGTGATAAGTTTTCTTATTTTTTTCTAATAATTTGGTATATTGTCGAGGACTTAATATTTTTCTTGTTGCTTAGTTAGTTCATCCTCTAATTTCTTAATTTCTCATTCATGTATTTATGTGTTCCTTTGCAGTAATCTTCAACAATTGTGGCAAGGGATATTCTTATTTTTTAAAGTCAACAAAAACTCAAACTCCATCGTAAGAAAAGATATTTAATCTATAAAGTTGAATCATCTATAGAATTCATAATCAATATCAACTTATAAATACCTTCATAATAAAACAAAAAACAAAACAAAAAAAACGAAAAACTCTTTATTAAACAATCTCTTTTTACACAGTGTATTCATTTGTACTTTTTGTACTTAAAAAAGTACTTTAATATATTCACTTTAATATTATTTCCCCGGTTTAATTATATAAGCTTGTTTTTTCTTATATAATCACTTTTTAGGTTATCCTCCAATCATCACAATGCTTATTATAATGGTGGCCTTGATGGAAACCAATAGTTATCAATTTCTCTTGGGCACAATGAATTAACCGCGGTCTCAAGTGACAATTGGATTAATTTATTTGGGGTCCCAACTCTTGAATGTTTATTGTGCCTTTAAAATTTAATGGTCAAACCTTGCTACACACCTTTTAATTTGAGTGAAAAACAAATTCCATTGTCACTCTAAAACTGTTTTTTCTTAGTTAAGATCTCATATCTTTGAACGTAAGGAAACATGTTAATTATCCAAGACCCAGAGGTATATGGAAGGAGTGAAAGTCTGTCCCTTATGAACCACTAGTGAGTTATTCTAGGTGGCATGGTTTTTCTTGAATAATGGTGCGGAGTCAACCTACATTTATGGATATCATCTAGTGATCGTTGTCCCCACTACTAGTTGACAACTGAGTTATGATAAGTTTTCCCACTGTGCAAAAAAAAATACCAAGAAGTGAACCTCCTCATGAAATGGCAATAGTATTCACAATCTAAACATCATTATGTAAATACTTTCCAATAAGGAAACATTGAACTTGTCAGAAACACTCTTCTTAAAGAAAAAATAATGATAACACTGTGCAATATGAATGGAACAACTACTAAGGAGGTTGATAGTAAAACTTGATTTGAAATGTAGTGAAAAAACCCAAGGCATATCAACATAAATTGTGCAATAATAAAAGTTACATAGAGGTCTGATGGATATCAATAATACTCCCTCAAGATTTAGTGTTGTGGTCAAAGGCATATATCTACCCCTATAACTACTCTTGTTGAGAATTGTAACTTCCTTCCCCTTTTTATTTATTATTCAAATGATTTACATTATGTGGGCTTATGAGACTCCATACATAGTGATATCGATGTGATGTGTTCCCTAATATTATGTGAACAATGATTGCGAGGGTTTTAATATTTTCTTCAAAACTTGATGAATCTGCTAAGCATAATCCTGTACGATTATTGTGGCTAAGGTTGGACTGCCTAACTATATACTTCTAATTCTTCTACCTTGTATTAGATTGATTTTTCTTCGACGAACATTTTGCAGTATGTGATTGACCAAGGAATCTTCCCTTCGCTATGTCGGCTAATCCCGTAGTAAACATAAGAAAATATTTTCGTTGAAGGTGTTGTTGTTTGCAATCAATCTTATGGTGTTTATTTCTTCCACACACAAATATATTATTGCAACAAATTGACTTTTCACTGTACTTTTGATTTCCTGTGACGTTGACAAGTTATGATTTTCTAGTTCTGACCTTCTATTTTTTTTGGCAACATGGTAATTCTTTCCTTAACGTAAACTCTAATTTTTTAATGGTCAAAATACTGAATGTGGTAAAAGACCTAGTAATACTAAGAAAATTTGAAAATTATGTGGCAAAATTCTAGATCAAACAAGATTTGATAAAAGTTTGTGGTCAAAGGACAAGATCGGAAAATTGGCTTTGACACCAACTGAAATGCTCAGAATTCATTTACTTAATATCCAATTTAATAAGTACGATATGTTAAAATTCATATAGGACAAAATATATAAATATAATGAATAAGATATTTGATAGATAAATGCCATGTGATAATGTACTTATAGCATTAACTAGTCGCAATGAATGAGGGATCATGTCTCTTGGTAGGTCATGTAATTTAGATACGATGTGTCCTTTAATTTATTATTAATTATCATTTATTATTATTTATTGATGTTCATTACACAAAATTAATATTTTTTGATTGAAATTGGGAAATTATATTGATAAAACAATATTGTAGCTGGGTTAAACAACACTAATACATCCAACCGCGTGTCTTCAAAATTCAAACAAGAAGCACAATTCCAACCCAAGATACAAAGTTTACATATGTATGCTAGGAAAAATTCCCAGTATTTGTTGCTACTATATATATAATGAAAACTACATAATATGCTAATGATTTTAAAAAACATAGTCTTATCAAAACATATGGAAACTAGTGGCCTCTTATAGGGTCGTATTGGTTGGCATAGATTCTTTCTCCCTTATCTCCATGTATTCAAAGAGTTGGTGTACCATATCATCCTCTTTTGGTTCTCCCTATCTTGAATTAACTGATACCCTCTAATTAGAATCCCCTAAATCAACATCTTTACTTAGTTGAACAATCATATTTCTTAGCATGCCACACTTCGCCTCAAGATATGTAATATGTTTCTTTAATTAGAATAGGGTACCCATAATATAGATAATTTGAGAGATTATTTTTTTCTCATTTTCATGCACCTTGGTTGTAACAATGAAAATGGAAGACCTATTACCTTGTATTGTTTCCTTGTGAGACCTTAACACTCTTCTCGTTTATTGTTGGTCTCTATAATCCATATCTGCAGTTATAATCTCAAGAAGCCTTTGAGGAATTAAATGATGGTAACAACAAAATAAACAACAATGTAACAATATACCCATAATATCTTTGTCAAACCAACAAACACCACATAGATATGAGACCAAAGACCACAATGCCTAACCCATTGAACTAAATTATAAGTAATAAGTATATAAAATTCACACAAATAGTCTATATTCCAGAAGGGGTAATTCACCCAAACCTAGAATGCCTCCAAACCATAAATATCAAAACACCAAATACATAGAGCCTATAGAATTTTGAAACCAAAGACTACAAACAGGCAATTGAAAGTTGTGGATTTACCAACCTAGAAGAAATAGAAAACCTGAAGTGCACTACAACATAATCCTTATGACATGTAATAAAGAAGGAAGGTGTCACATGAGCCCTCACTTTCTCCATGCAGTGGGTCACTATTATCCCACCTCAACGAGGACTAAAAACCAACATCAATTCAAAATTGCAAACTTTCATCATAACAAACTTGTGCGAAGGGGGTATTGGTCTCCTTATATTTATGGCAAAGATTTGGTAGAAGGGATAGCTCATGCTTCACATGTGGCTCAATAATTTTGAGGTACTTGTCATTAAGTTGATGGAAATGCTTAGGGTATAGTTTGATAGGATAATGTTTCATTAACCCTTCAAATCCCCATTTTCATTCTTGTGGCTTCATTAGCAAGAGAGTCAACGATGGTGTTGTTTTCCCTTGGGACTTGAAAGAATTTTATTTTGAGGAACCTAGAGACCTGTCTTAAAATGTGAGACAAAATTGATGCTATTTTTTAGTCAACAAGGGGTGGCTTTTTGTTCATCAATTTAATGATGACATTTCAATCACCTAAAACTGTGAGGAGAGTTATATGGCGATCCAAAGCCAAATACCAATCCTTGTAGTAATGCATATGCCTCAGCCTAGTTGTTAGAGGAGTTTCCAAGTCCCCATGGATAGGATAGTTTCGTTGTTCCTCTATGATCAATGTGGATCCTCTTGACACCTACCACCCTTATTACATAAAATCATTCTTATTTTGTAGTGTAAATATAATTTTGTTGAATTTTTATTTTGAAAATTTGAACAAATGGTGAGGTATCATAAAAAAACATATAATATAAAAGTTATAGATCTCGGTGAAACATTTCCAATGATATAAGGCATTTCCAAAACATAGTTCAAGATTAAAAAAATAGGGTAATTTCAAAAACTTGAATATGGTTAACTAGAAAAAAATTCAAAATTCGAGGCAAATTCAAAACTCATGGCAAATTTAAAACTCATGCTAGATTGTTTTCAAAAATCACTCAAAATTCATTCCATAGCATTATCAAAACTCGATCAAAATTCATTTTGGATCATTTTTGGAACTCATTCAAAATTCATTCTAGAGCATTTTCAAAACTCACTATGGGGCATTTTCAAATCTCATTCAAAAGTCATTCGAGAGCATTTTCAAATCTCAATTAAAACTTATGCTATAGCATTTTCAAAACTCATTCTAAAGATTTTTCAAAACTCATTCTAGAGATTTTTAAAAATTCATTCAAAACTCATTCGAAGCATTTTCAAAACCCTTAAAGGGAGTCCGAGAGGATTTTGACGAAGAGTTAAAACGTGATCCCTTTGAATTTTGTAAATGGGTCGAAAGGGTTTCAGAGTAGGCCTAAAAATTACTTAGTTAACTCTTAAAAGTGGTCGAAAAGCTTCTAGGTAATATATGAAACTCAACATTAGGTTGAGCTTGGAAATGGAACTAAGAAAATTTTACAAGAATTTTTAAACTCAAACTTGCTTTGACATTTGAAAGGAGTAAAAAAGATTCTTGAATGAAACTCATAAGTATATTCAAAAGGCATGGCGAAGGTTATTCCACTGAACAAAATGCATTTGAATATTGGAAAATGAGGGCTTACTTTAATTTAAACAAAATTCAAAATTAAGAACCCTCTTGTCACTATGAAACGAGTCCAAATGATTTAATTACCCTCATATGCTAGAGAGATAACCTTGAGTTTATGCATGGAGCTCAGAGTTGCTTATCTTTAAACAAAAATGACTTCCCCATCCGAACTTTGATTTAAAGACTATTTATTACAATGTGAAAAGGATGATATTTTTCAAATGAATTGCCACATACCTATGTAAGTTTAAATCTCATAGTGTTCATAGTCGATGAAGTACAACCTCCCTCACTAGCTAGAAGGTCCTATTACACATTTCCATGTGTTTGGGCATTGAAAATGTATTTTGAAAGTCTAAGTCTTGTTAAAACACTGCTTTACTCAAATTGTTTTATGTCCACTCATCCTGTGTGTCTTTTATATAGCCTTCCAATATGATAAGTAACATTGACACAATTCATCAACATCTGATAGATTTTAATCTTTGAAAGTGCTCGATTGATGTCCAAAAAACCTAATATCAAACACTTGGCGAAGCTAGCAATTTTACTTAAATACAATTATGAGTCAACCAGAGAAAAAAATAGCTTCAATAGGCCTCGATAAGGATACATACACTCTCACAATTTATGGCCAATGAACTCCAAAAGGCACGAAATCAAAAACCAAGATGCATGCAATCTGACAAATGCAAGAAAGCAAATCTATTAGGCAAATAATATATAATAATGTAACTGAAAATAGTTTTCATGATTAGGCATTAAAGAAGGAAAATAAAACATGCATTGCATAAATGATAATCCTAGTTAGTAGCTCACAATCATCAATCCAATTTAAAAGTATGAAGTCAACAGAAGTAGCACCTAGGTTTAGAGGCTTGATTTAAAATTTAAAAAGGGGGGTCGCCAAGTTAGTTGACTTCGGGTGTGTTGAGGCCTAAACATTTTCATTATTGCTACATTGATGTTATTGGTTTAAGTAACCTTATTGCCAGGGTGATGTTATATTATGTAAAATAATTCATGAAAATCTTGTTTCCTAACCACTTAGATAGATTAGCCATTAAATGGTTGTGGATTTGATTCTTACTAAGCCTTCGACCATTTTCCAAAGAGATACACACTCATCTTGTAAATCCTCAATTTGTTATTTCTGGTTGTGTAGGGTTTCCATCATAAATGCAACTTCAATGTCTCTATTCTCTTCCTAGGTTTGCACTCTATTAGTTAATGAAATTATTGTGTTTTTGTATCTAGTAAGACGTGCCTCTTATCTTCTTGGATTCTTTGTATTTCAAATGTTTCACATATAGGGCGTCTTCCAACATGCCTAGGATCCATATTAGTCTGCCACCATAACACTTGAGCAAGTCCTTTTTCACCGCTCAATCCATAAATTCCACTCTCACTATATATCATTCCAACATGGGTGGAGTTATAATATTGGAAGCTTACCTTTATCATAGAATGAAACCACTATTGTTGAGTAGACATAGGTTTGGCCTTGCAATCCTAAATTTCCAAGCCATGAAAGCAAACTGGAGAATCACGATTCACATGATAACAACCTCAAATTCATGAATTTATGATCCACCATGAAGCACACCACATATCAAAGGATGGTTCATGCCAACATATTTCTCTCAATTCAGGGACAAATTTGCAAAAAACCAACCAAAATCTAGAGATAAGATCCCACAAGTGAAGTTCATAAGGGAAAAAATGCAATGTTAAACTCCAATTCAAACTTGAATGTAGAAAAAATATGAGCCACAACCTCACAATAAACAACATTTCTCCATGCTTCAACACCATGATCCCATTTGCAAGGAAAATTATTATCTAGAGTGAATGAAGAGGTTGAACCCACATTAATGTTTGCATGTGTGAGGGGTCTACACAATGAATGCACTTTGGTTGTCGACTATAGAATATGTCGACCCCCACTGAACTTTCTTGCCGAGTGCTTGAAAAGCAATAGATCACCATGTGGTTTAATGAAATACAACTTAGAGGATAGGATAATATATCTCCCCTCATTTTAACCTTTTTTTCCACATTCTAATAGAGTTTCCTTTTGGCTAGGTTAGTGGCTTGGTGATTAAGTGTCTTTTGTATATGATACAACTCAACATTGTCTGACCCAGAAAATTCTTGCATGATTCATGTCATTATTCTTATTATAGTACCATTTCGCGAAGGGGTGACTTAGAGTATCATATTGATTATCAATGCCAAGTCCCCAATGACAATTAGCTTCCTTATGTGCTTATTGTCAATGATCCTCAACTGTTGGAATAGAAAAAATGCCCCTGCTTGATTATTTGTAGCTTTCCCTAGTCCCCATTCAAAGGTATTTCTCGTGTTTCCCTCGGGATCAAGAATGATCACCCCCACACCTTCCACCCCTAGGATGCTCATGATTATGTTCAAAATTGCAAGACATGCAAATTAAGTGCTAAGAGAGAAAGAAAAGAATCCACACCATTTCAACCTATTTCAATTGAAACACGTTTTGAGCAATTGGGAATTAATATTATTGGAGAGATAAATCCACATTCCTAATTATTTGACTAGGTGGGTTGAAGTTGTGCCATTAACTCAGGTTAACGAAACTGTGGTCATCCAATTTCTTGAGCAACTCTTGATCACTAGATTTGGTGTTCCTTTGGTTGTTGTGTTTGATAATGCTTCATATTTTTCTTCATATATGTTGTATGAATTTGCATTAGATAAAGGAATCAATCTTCTTTATTCAAATAACTATTATCTACAAGGAGATGGAGTGACACAAGAATTCGATTCACATCCTTAAAAGGACAATATTTGAAAATCATAGGATCTGGCACAATGCTTTACCTAATTCCTTGTGAGTTGATCGATTAAAAACTAAGGTTCCTTTAGGAACATCTCCATATTATCTAGTTTATGTGTGGGAATCAATCTTACCACCGAATGTTTTCTTTCCTTCACTACAAATTTTCCAATCTTCTCAAGGATGCCCCTCGTTAGCTCTCCAAAATTGAATAGATATATTAGTCATGTTGGATGAAGAAAGGGAAAGAGATAAACAAAATTTGGTTTCTCATTGACATATCATTAAGCGATGGTTCAACAAACATAACCTCAGTGAAAAAAACTTTGAAATATAGATTTTGGTATTGAAATAGGATAGGGTAAATGAACCAAAAGGGAAACATACAATGTTTCAATATTTATGGCTCGGTCCCTTCCAAGTTGCGAAGAAAATAGGAGCTTGCACATATAAGATGAAGAGTTTGGAAGATGATCTATATATTTTTACTATTAATGGCCAATTCTTGAAAAGGTATTTCACCTGATTGTTTGAAAAACCCATCATTTTGTACATAATAACCGTTATTTTTCATTCAATCATTTTTTAGTTTGGCTTTGTTCTTTGGTCTTATTTAATCAAAATTCTATTTTTTGTTTTGGTTACTTTATTAATTTTGAAATTATTTTTTTGGTCTTCTTATCTTGTTTTGCTTATTGTTATGTGTTTAGTGTTCAACATTTAGCATACAAATAAATTATTTCTTTGTTGTGCCTTATATTTTTCCTATTTGGTCAAAATTAAGTTGATACAGTTGTGAGTCAAATTTGTAAGCATAGACTATCTTTTCTCTTCCCAAGAATTTTGTGATATTCAATACTTTTCTATTGAGTAATTAGTTGAATCTAGTGGAAAATTTAATCTCACTCATATTCAATTAACTAGATTGGTTAAAGATGCGAGTGCATGACTGACGCCACTTCACTTGATAGGGATAATATTAGTACCCAAACTACTCTACTAATGTCTTAGGCAACATATATCACCCTCACAAGCTCCTCAGCAGACCTATTAGTACCCAAACTACTCTACTAATGTCTTAGGCAACATATATCACCCTCACAACTAATAAATCTATTGTTCCCTCCATCTCTTGTTCTTATTCTTATATATATATATTTCAGGCAGCAAAGCAACACCATGAGACTGAGAGGCTAGTATGGAGAATTTCATAAACTAATCCCAAAGTGTGGTGGCCAATAGTTATGATTTTAATCCTAGACAAGAGTTATGCCAAAATAAAAATTAACCTCATGTTCTCTTTTGGATATTAACTAAGTAATTTTTATTGAAGTAAGGAAGGGAATGTAGAGTTAAGTTGAAATTTAAAATATCACTACTCATTGTTTTCAAAGCTTTTTCTTACTTTTGAACTTGAAATTAAGTTTTATTTTTTACTTAAGGAAAAATACAAAGATTCTAGGATTCATCTAGTGAATCGTCATTTGTTGAGACCTCAACACACCCTAAAATTTTATGCATTTTTGGGTTCCACATTCTTCTTACTTTCTTTTGGTTTTTCTCTTTTAAAATATTTAACTTTCATAAACTAATGAAAATTTTATTTTGAGCAATTTGCTTTCGTTCTTTTCCTTCTGATAATTTTTTTTGTTTTTTGATTTTCAACTTAAAAAAAAAATCCAAGTCTAAAACTTACAAAATCCTCTAAAAAAATTGCTCTTTTCCTTCTGATAATTTTTTTTTTTTTTTTTTTTTTTTTTTTTTATTTTCAACTTAAAAAAAATCCAAGTCTAAAACTTACAAATCCTCGATTTTCAACTTAAAAAAAAAATCCAAGTCTAAAACTTACAAAATCCTCTAAAAAAATTGCTCTTTTCCTTCTGATAATTTTTTTTTTTTTTTTTTTTTTTTTTTTTTATTTTCAACTTAAAAAAAATCCAAGTCTAAAACTTACAAATCCTCTAAAAAAATTGCACATTGGAGGTAACTTTCCACTTTTATCAAAGTAAAAAATTTACTTTTCCCATTGCATAAAGTTTAAAGTCTACCTCGACATTTTAACTATTCAAAGAACATGCATGCTTTCATTTGAGTTAAAGTCAAAAGTTATCTCCAGAAAAGTGTCATGGAGAAGAGTTTCCACTTTAGTTGGAGTTCAAAGCTTGAATCTAACTTCGTTGAAGTGAAAAGTGTTCTCTGTCGAAGAACTCTCCACCACAAAGCTAAAAGTGATTTCCAATGGATTGAAGGAAGGTTGGCACTTTAGTCGTTCAAAGCTTGAATCTAGCTTGACCAAAGTGTAGAGTGTTTGTCTCCAAGCTACTAATATTTTGCAATCGATCAAGTTTTAACAAGGTCATCCTTAAACTTTCTATGAAGTTCTTACAACACTTTCCCAAAGTGATTTTTGTTGCCACTAATGTTTTTTTGCTTGCACATGATTTTAGGTTTACTAGAAGGAAATTTTTATTTTAGGCCATTGAAATTTTATAATTAGCCCACTATTTGTTATGAATAACAATAATGACATTTTTCCACAATGAATGAATTTTATCACTAACAAGTTTTATTGTTTTATCCAACATAAATGTGATTACATAGGCCAAATATTTTTCAATCTATGGATAAAAAATCTCATTATTATAAGAATTTGAATCAAATGTTTATTTAAACACTGAATACATGCATTTGTCTTCAAAAGGGAGTTATTTTTGGTAAAGTGTTTTCCTATCAAATCAAATTCAAGTGTTTTTGTGCATTCATCATTTTATTTACAAAAGAGAAAGTTTGACTAATCGTTGTAGTTTTCTTGTGACTGATAGTTGATATGGGTAAGTGCCACAAAGCTTAAATATTATTTATTTCCATTATTGATTCATTATGTTAAAGGCTACTTGAAACAATTTTCTTGAATTAATACTTTGGTATGGATTTGATAGAAAGATTTGTTTTGATAGCTGCAAACAATTAGACAAAGTAGGGTTTGATTTTAATATAACTTTTGTGTTAATAGTAAGTTTAGGTCAATTTTGATTGTAGACATTATGCTTCTTAGGAAATATACTTTGGAAACTCCAATACAATCTCTGAAAGGAAAGAAATCAATTTTTGAATCTTCTCGTATTGCAAAAATAATTGATAGTAATATGGAAATCACTCTCGAATGTTTTACACCTATGATTTAATTGGATAAAATCCAGTTAGGCCCATTTTTAAAGATATTGAAGCATTCGTTAGTCTCTATATAACGTTTCCTAGATGGGGTGACATATATAGGAAATTCAAAGAGGAGGATTATCCTAATGTTATCTCTCGTAGTGACCCAACAATCAAGAATATAGATGACAATCTTCTCAAATATCAAAGGTCCCACTTGCATATTGTTGCTACTAGAACCCCTATGATGCTCTATTCAAAGGATATAGAATGGATTATTAAACACACTAATACATAAAATAAATATGTCATAAATGATGAGATAAAATGTATTTCCTCTTTCCAACCATCTGAATTGGAAAAATATTATAGATTGAATCAACATGAAAAATACACGATCATTGGATTTGTGGAGAATTTTCAGCAAGATCATGATGTCAAAAAGATCATAACTTGCTAGTGGGTTGAGGATAAGAGATTCTTTTCCAAGAATGATTGACTATACACAATGAAAAATATAAGATATCCTTATATTTATTCCATGGATTTGATGTGTAGATTCTTTAGAATATAGAATTAGTATAAATAAGAGTAGGAAGCATGAGAAAGCCTTATCTTGAGAATTATTTTAATAGAGCGTTTCTCTACTAGAGGTTGCCCCCTCAAAGATGTAAGTGAACATTTCTTTCTATCAATAAAGGTATAATTTTTTTTTGTGGTTCTCTACAATTTTGTTGTTTCGATGGTATTTTCTACAATGTTTTTATTTTCTGCTTAATATAATAGATCTCGTACCTAACACGTTGTATCAAAGCACTTTCCTCTATAGAAATTGTGGGAATTTTTTTTTTCAGGGTAGATACGTGTACTATCGATGTCTTTAAAGCATAGAGATTTGTCGCTTAACGGGTAAAATTCTTGTGGGGAAGACTACACGCAGAAGATACAGATGGTTTCATGGGGTTGTCTAGAAACAAACATTTCACCTTGTTGGAAACCTTTGTAACCCCTGTTGGTA
>CBVK0101938474.1:0-15245 GCA_900067695.1 Picea abies
ATCACTCCCATGTGCCAGTAGGTATATTGAGAGTCCACTAGGTCTCTTGAAACCAACTCTAGATCAGTCGATCGATTGCTTAACTATTAATTAGTGACACCGAGAAAAACACTACAAAAGATACTCTCTAGTACCTAGGTAATTGGGTAGTATGGATAAGGGTAAGGTTGAACCTCCTTAGTTAGTTCCCTGAGATATTGGGTCGAGTATTATTGTTCGACCCCACACGTATATAAGAGAGTTATAACACAGGGAAAACCCTTATCTGTAGAAACCTTGAAAACCCTAACCCTTGGGAAAGGAACATAACATAAAAATAAAAGAAAATATCTATTGCCGTGCAACCCTGCCTCCTGCATTTCACATTCCTACACAATTTTCCTATTAACAATTTGGGCAACTTGTCACTGCAATATTCTTTAGGCCAGAGTATAACTCTACAGAAGTAAAAAGAAAAAAGAAAAAAAAAGTATAATGGTCCCATTGACACCCTTCTTTGGGACCTATCCCATAGGATTCCTCTCTTCGCCCTAATTGTCGTGGTACCTATCATTTTTAAGAATTTTTTTCCCATGGACCGCACCCCCTTCTCGGAACCCTTATTTGGGATCTATCCCATTGGATTCCTATTTTCTCGTTGATCGTTGTGGTACATATCACTTGTCATCATTTTTCTCTATGGTCCCACCCACCCTTCCCGACACCCTTATTTTCCACCTATCACATTTGATTCCTCTCTTTTTCTTGTCTATCATGATACCCATCACCTATAATTTATTTTTCAGTGTATACCCACCTGCCCATTTTTTCCTTTGCCCAAATGTCAACCACCTATACCCAAGAACTCAATACCTTTATTGTCGATAAAATCCAGAACAAGGAGGACATCAAGATTCTTAATTCCAACATTAGCAAGCTCAATTCCTCTATTTAGACCCTCTAGGACCAATGTGCCACCATCAAAGACACACCTGACCAATTGATGAGCCACTCCCTGAACCCTACCTCTTATGAAAAACCTTCTTATCATGAAGACACCGACTCTTCCCATTTCCAAGGTCCTCATTCCAATCACCTTCCTCGTGACGTATGCCTTCTTAGAATTGAGGTGAACAAATTTGATGGATCATATCATACATGCGGGGTCACTCAAATGGAACATTATTTCTCTTGCATGGAATTACTGATGAGTTGGACAAACTTCGTTATGGTATCCCCCATATGGATCTGGAACACTGGAAATGGTGGAAATAATGTAGAAAGACACGCCAAGGGTACGTTGCTTGGACATAGTTTGTTGTAGATATTTATGAGAACTTTGACTATGACACCCACGATTTAGGTTGTTTGACCAAGTTGAAACAGTCTAGGACAGTGGAAGACTTTATCAATGCCTTTGAGCACTTGAATTTTAGAACAGAGGGAATTTTAGATGCCTTCTTCAAGGAATGCTTTATCAGTGGCCTAAAAGATGAAATATGTAATCTCCTAATGGCACACCCTCAGACTTGGTTGGAAGTTACTAACTAATCCAAGGAAGCACAACATATTATCTCCTCCTAAACCATAAAAACCTCCTTTCTTCCTCGCACTAAACTCACCAATCCCGGTCCTCCAGCAACTCCCCTCAAGATCCAGAAATTAACCCAGGATGAAATGGTTGAACTCCAAATCAAGGGTCTTTGCTATAACTGTGATGACAAATATTTTCCATGGTACAAGTGTCAGGAACAAAAGATTTTTATGGCCATGTTTGAGGATGTTTCTGAAGAGGAGGTAGATGTTTCCACTGTGGTCGAGCTACCACCACCAATTTTTCTAACTCCACCCTATGATCCACTAGAAGTTGACCCGATTATTTCATTGAATGCCCTCATTAGCTTCTCTTCTCCCCAAACCCTCAAGTTGATTGGTTACATAAGAATAAAAAAGTCATCATCCTAGTTGACAATGGAAACACCCATAATTTTATTCATCGCCGCGTTGCCCAAGAAATCAATTTCTATATCCATGCAATCAATAATTTTCAGACCATAATTTCCGATGGAAGTTCCATGAAATGTGGGGGATGTTGTGAAAATGTGTGGCTCCAAATTAGTTAGTATCACCTGAAATATCATATTATTTCTATTGACGTGGGTTGTTGTGATATTGTGCTCAGTACATAATGGTTACACACTCTCAGCCCCATTCTCATGGATTTTAAGGAATTAACCATGCAATTCCAATAAGAGGGACAACAATATAAGTTCCAAGGCATCACCACAGGCTCCTCTGAGATCATCAGTTCCCATCGAATGGAAAATCTCCTCAAAAAGGGTCATTTTGGTATTATCACCCAAATCCACTCTATTCACGTCGTTGAGACACCCTATGCACATCCTGACCTCCAATCTATACTCTCCTGACACCAAGTTATTTTTACCTCTCCCCAAGGAATTCCCCCTTCATGTATCATCCATGATCATTCCATTCCTCTCATACCAGACATTCTTCCTCCCAATGTTCACCCTTATCGTCATCCCTTTACCTAGAAGAATGAAATTTAAAAAATTGTTCAAGAATTGCTTGAAATGGGTGTTATCTGTCCTAGTACCAATCCCTATTCTTCTCCTATGGTAATGGAACTCAAGAAAGAAGCCACTTGGTGCATGTGTCTTTATTTTTGCACCCTCAACAAACTCACCATCAAAGTTAAATTTCCCATTCCTTTCATTGATGAACTCTTGGATGAATTGAGTGGTGCTTAGTACTTCACCAAACTTGATCTCTGTTCTAGCTACCACCAGATCTGTATGAAAGAGGAAGACATTCCCAAGACTACATTTAGAACTTATGAGGGTTACTATGAGTTCTTGGTAATTCCCTTTGGCTTGTATAATTCTCCCTCCACTTTCCAAAATCTCATGAACCATGTCTTGTGTCCTTTTCATCGTAATTTTGTCTTAGTTTTATTTGATGATATTATCATCAATAGTAAAAATTGGACTTCCCATCTCTCTCATGTGGATCAAGTTCTCCATGTACTCTCTCAGCACCAACGTTTCCTTAGACAATATAAATGTTCCTTTGGAGCCTCAAAAGTGGAGTATTTGGGTCATATTGTCGGCAAGGATGGTGTATGGGTGGATCCTAAGAAAATTGAATCTATGTAGGATTGACCTTACCCTAAAACTCTTAATATATTGCGTGGTTTTCTGGGTTTAACCGACTATTATCTCAAGTTTGTTCATAATTATGGAAAAATTGTAACACCTCTCACTACTCTCCTTAAAAATAATGATTTCACTTGGACTCTAGTAGTTGATAAATCCTTCCACTCCTTGAAAGAAGCTATGTGCACGGATATTTTCCTGGCACTTCCCGACTTCACAAATAATTTTTTCCTGGAATGTGATGCTTCAGGGAAAAGAATTAGGGTAGTCCTCATGCAAGATGGCAGGCCTTTGGCCTTCACTAGAAAACAACTTTTGGGCTAGAGACATTTGGTCTAATAAATCAATAAAAAGGAAATTTTGGTTATTTCTCATGTCGTGGATATATGACATCCTTATCTATTAGGGCAATGCTTCCAAATTAAAACTGATCATCAGAGCCTCAAGTATTTTCTAGAACAATGATATTCATCCATGGAGCATAAAAAATGGGTGAGAAAGATATTTGGATATGATTATGAGATAATTTACAAGAAGGGAAAATAAAATGTGGTGGTTGACGCTCTTTCCAGGAAGTATGAAGAAGAAGAAACCCTTTTTTCCCTCTCCTTCATTGTACCAGATTGGCTCCAAGCCATTCTCCAGGAATGGCTACAAGACCGTGAACATTTTCACCTGATCCAACAATTGCAACACCATTCTCCATCTTATCTAGGGTACTATTAGCATAATGAAGAGATTCACTACAAAGTTCATCTATATTTAAGTATATAGACACAAATTAAATCCACAGTGCTTTTTGAGCTTCATGCTTCACCCATAGCTGGGCACTCATGGTTTACCAAAACCTATGAACAAGTCAAATGTTCTTTTTTCTGGTATGGTATGAAACAGGACGTCCACACCTTCGTGGTTGAATGTGATGTATGTCAATGCAACAAGGGAGAAACAATCAAAGCTCCAGGCACACTCCAACTTCTTATGATTCCCTTGCTATTTGGAGGGATATTTCTATGGATTTCATTATTGGCTTACCAAAATCAGGCGATAAGTCAGTCATCATGGTGGTAGTTGATCATCTTTCCAAATATGCTCATTTCTGTGCTCTTCAACACCCATTCACCGCATCCACAATGGCTCAAATTTTCATGGATAATATCTTCAAACTTATGGAATGCCTCATTATATTGTCTTTGATTGAGATCCAACTTTCACTTACAATTTTTGGCAATAAATGTTCAGGCTCCAGGGCACCCAATTACATATCAGCACCGCCTATCATCCACATAATGATGGCCAAAATGAAGTTGTCAACATGTGTTTGGAAGCGTATTTGCATTGTTTTTCATCTGACAGACAAAACCAGTGGGCTCAGTGGTTACCCCTAGCTGAATGGTGGTACAACACATCTTACCATGCACCTACTCACATGACTCATTTTGAACCAGTCTATGGAAAAAAGACACCATTGGTTCTCTCATACATTCCAAGTGTCTCGAAGGTTTAGGAGGTTGAAAAAAATCTTACAGTCTGAGAGGCCATTCTCTGTACCCTCAAAGAAAATTTGGTCATGACTCAGAATCACATGAAGCAACAAGAATATTAGGGTCGTCCCGAACGTCAATTTGTTGAAGGATACCAAGTTTTTATTCTTCTGCAAACTTATAAGCAGACTTCACTCGAAGCTTAACATTGTTGGAAACTTTCTTCCAATTTTTTTGGTCCTTATACAATTATCAAGTGAGTGGGGCCCATGGCCTATTAGTTATCTCTTTCGAGACATTATAAGCTCCATCATGTTTTTCATATATCATGCTTAAAGAAAGTTATTGGAAATAAGTACCAAAATAAAACAAGTCTCCCTGAGTTGGATGAAGAAGGTTCCAGTTGGTTGCAACCTCATGTAGTCTTGGACCAACGTGAGATTTGTCTCCGTCAGCACACCATCAAGGAAGTGTTAGTTCAGTGGAAAGATACAACTCTAGAAGATGACACCTGGGAGCCAACCACCATTCTGCAATAATTTCCTCATCTCAAACCTTGAGGACAAGGTTCTTCTTCAAGGGGGAGGGCATGTTAGGGACCTAACCTCCATAACCCCTCACATAGGTAGAATAATATATTTTCCATGTAATAAAGGCCGACATTAGTTAATAAGGCCTATTTAATAAATGTGAACAAGTTGATGTAAGAATACCTAATAGAAGCTTTCACTTCTAGAAATATATTCCTTTAGAATGTTCTTTAAAAGATAAAATTAGTGTAAATAAGATTAGGAGGCATGATAAATCCTTGTCTTGAGAATTGTTGTAATAAAGCGTTACTCTGCAGGAGGTTTCCCCCTTGAAGAGGCAAGTGAACATTGCTTTCTATCAATAAAGGTACTATTTTTTGTTGTGGTTATATACAATTTTGTTGTTTCCCTGGTATTTTCTGCAGTGTTTATGTTTTCCGCTTAATATAATAGATCTGGTACCTAAAAAAACCAACTACTAAGATACTTCCTACTTTTTACATGGTTTCTTATTTACTTGATGTTGTGTGCAAGAAATTATTTGCCAATACTAAATTGGAATTGGAATATAGAAAAAAGTCCTATTCATGTTTACTACTAAGAGGTATGTGAAAATATGTATAAAGTGAATTACGCATAGTTGTGATCACTTTTTTGATCCATCATATATACTAATATTTTACAACTAGTGCCCTATGTTGACTAAGGAAGCTATGCTCCTGTTGAGAAGCACTAGAAGTTGGTATCTAAAAGAAGATTGTACCTATCCCATAATACATGGAGTGACTACCCCTCCTCGTATTTTTCCTAAGCATGTCCCAAATTTTTTGGTACAATGAGGATAGGATACCAAACTATCCTCCATGGTTTCAGTTCCTCTTTAGTAAAATATTCCAGGAGAAAAGGATTTAGTCCTTGTAAAATTTATATTGGATATTATGGGAAAAGTAATTATAAATAAGAAAGACAAGAAACAAAGGCTATGTTGGAGTATAGATTTCCACAAGGTCAATTCAGGAGGCATGATCTTGAAGGATATGTTTTAGAACATAACCTTTATTGTTATGATCCAACTCCTTAAAAATGATAAAAATTCAATAATTACAGTCCATTTCAAGGGGGAAACCTCCTTATACAATATATCCACTTCAGAATACAATATGAGATCATATAAGATGATCCTAAGACTAGGTCTCCTTGGTGTATATATATAGGAGACAAAGGGTACAATTATAATGATAGGGTGTGATGAAGGGGTTCAGAGCCTACCTGCAAATATAACACAATAATGTAATAATTAGATAAGGGACTTAATAAGGGTTTTTATACCTAACATGGGGACTTTGTATGGGGATTTGTATAGGGATTAACATGCCCCTCCCCTTCAAACAAGTGTTGTCCTCAACACTTGACAACCACGACTGTGTCTGCATGAATAAATCATCTTCCCATGTCGCTTCTTCTACTGATAGGTTCTTACATCTGACTGGGTACTCGATAATTGATCAATTTCACAACTTCTTAATAGTTTACATTGGGATGTTGTCACTGATTATATTCTTTAAGAAAGAAACATGGAATACTAGACTTACACTTCATGGTCTCAAATGATTAGCATGGTCATGATCTTGAGCAAGTGGAAGACCCTTAGGTAACTCTCCAAATACCTTGGAATGATTGTTGATAACTTTTTGGAGATCCATTGGAGTAGAGGATATAGATGTTTGAACATCTATTGATCTCAATTGTGCAATTACACCATGGTGTCCCTTTTTAAGTAATTTTATCATGTTGTTATAGCTTATCACTTTAGAGGGTTTCCATTGGATACCTCTAAGCTCAATTTCCTTTCCTTCTGAGGAAAATCTCATGAAAAGATATTAAAAATTAAAGGCCATTGTTCCCAATGATTATAACCATTGGACCCTTAGTACAACATCATCACCACCCATTTGGATGGAAATCATGGGACTATCCAATAAATACTCCCCCACATTGAGCTTAATACTATGGCACTTCCCAGAAAAATTTATGGTACCTCCATCTGCAATCATTACTTGGAACTCTAGTGCTTGATATACAAAGCAATTGAGATATTTTCTTAGTTTGAAATTGATGAAGTTGTGAGTACTACCATAATCAATCAATATTTTTACCTTTTTCTTTTTTATATATCCTTCTATATTGAGGGTTTGTGGAGAACTGATGTCGGCCAATGCATGACAAGATATTGTTGGAGTAGTATCTTTTAGCTCTAGATATTGTCATGGTTCCAATTCTTGATATTCTTCCTCTTCATTGTCTATGTAGAATACTTTCTTCTCACTTCATTTATGCCCCTTAATGTACTTGTTGTCACAATCAAAACATAGTCCCTTTTCTCTTCCTTCATCTATTTTTTGAGGTGTCAACCTTTTTGGTTGAGTTACAATTGTCTTATGAGACCCAAAATTATCTATGCTTCATGTGTATGCTCCACTGGTAGAATTGTGTGTAGCCTTATTATTGGCTTGAATATGACGAGCATTTTGCATGGCTTCCATAATATTTGTAGGATGTCTTAAGAAAATCTCATGTTTGATGTCTTGTTTTAATACACCCATGTAAGATTCCAAAAATTGTTGATCACTTGTGCCATCCACCCTTGTGGCCAATACCTGAAATTATGAATTATAATCTTCAATATCACCTAAGTGCTTGATTCTTTTCAATTGATTGAAGTAGTCTTGTTTCCACACTTTCCTATATTGTGCTTCTAAGTATCTTGTAAATAAACCCCAAGTATAATGATAAAGAGGGGGTTGCCTTT
The DNA here is from genome assembly GCA_900067695.1 of Picea abies. Taxonomy (NCBI): domain Eukaryota; kingdom Viridiplantae; phylum Streptophyta; class Pinopsida; order Pinales; family Pinaceae; genus Picea; species Picea abies. Next base: position 7,979 of record CBVK0101938474.1, read on the forward strand.
TCACTATCCATTGATACCATTGATATGTTTTATCTCAAAGTTCAAAGTGTCTATGTGAATCCTTTTCTTATCATCCATAATATTATGTAGTTCAAAATATTGCTCCATTTGGTTCACCAGGTTAAAGACCTTTGTTCCATCAAACTTCTTTAATTCAATCTTGGGAAAGTTGAATTTAGGACCCCCACCATAATTAACTCCACTATTAGAGTTAGATTCACTAGTTGAAAATGGCTTATTATTGGCAGTTTGTTCAACATGAATACTACCTTTATTTTCATGAGTCCATTGTTTTTTTATATCTCCTTTAGAGAGTCTCTCATCTAGAGCTTGAAAGATCATGGAAGACATGGAATTTTTCATTTCCTTCATGGAATTTTGTATTTTTTCTTTAATGCCATTCTTATTTTCTTCCATATTATTTTCCATTTCCTCCATCTTCCTTTCCATTTATTGAATTTGTCTTTGTGATTTTACCCAATTATTAGACTTTTCACTCAAATCATTAAGTTGTTCCTCCAATTTGGACAACCTGTTATGTATGTCCTCATTTTCTTCTTGAGTCATAGACGAGACTTCTAAAGGTTTAATTGGTGTTGAAATATTTTTGGGACCCATATGGAATAATAATAACAATAATAATTTATTCTATCTTTACCACAAATTTAGAATCACCAGAAACATATCTTCCAATAAAATTTATGCCAATTGTAAGTTACGTACCTTTCAAACCCTTAATTTGGATTCTATCCTCCTGGCCGACCTTCCTTATGCTGTAATTATGAAATTTGAGCCCTTATGAGTCTAAAATTTCGACATTTTGTACTAAGATATTCCCTCTCTTCAATGCCATAGATCTTATCAAAATTGGATGTGCCAAGTGGAAGTTAGGGTAACTTCCCCAAACCTTTCTGATTTTCGGCCTTTCCAAGAGAGAAAACTTGTACAACATGCACCGCGCTCAATATTTGAGATATGATTCTGAAACTTGTACCAAGAATACTACATGATATTCTTTTTCTAATGCAATTGGTCTCACTAAATTTGGATACTCTCTGAAGAATATATGACAATTTTTCCCAGAACACTTGTTTGAGACTAGTTAATAGGACTAGTCAGATACCCTATCTTCCACAGGGTGTATCTCTGAACATATGATGACCCAGAAGCTGAAATATTTACCACATATACATTGATATGTCCTCGAAACAATATCCAAGTTTAATGGTCAATATCATCACAAAAAAAAAGGTTATAGTGAAAATTCTAAGATGGATTGTGTTAGCAATATTTCTTGTAAGGGGGGTTAGAATGTGAAAGGAAGGGTTAAAAAATCAATTTGTCCTAAGTTGTGGTGCGGATGCGCCTGTGTTAAACTAAAATCAAGTCCGAGTGGTCCAGATTTGTGCACCCAGATCAACGACGCATATTGAATTCCGGACCCCCCTGCCTTTCGACCTTTAAGCCGAGGGGGGTCCGGAATCGGGGGCGCACCTCTCCAATGGTCCAGATCAGCGCGCCCGGATCAACAACGAAGAAGACCATTCCGGACCCCCCCCCGCCTTTCTACCTTTAAGCGGAGGGGGGGGGGTTCGGAATCAGGGACGCGGCCACGATCAAGGAGCCCGGATCAACGGTTCATCGACGACCTCGTCCCTCTCAGCCACCCTGTCTTTAACCCTGCATGGGATCGTCTCCCGTCATGCCATTTCCCTTTCTGCCTTTCCCCCTGCTGTCGTGTGTCATCGTTCCCCCTCTCCATCACTCGTCCACATGGCCTTTTCCTCTTCTCATCATCCACACATCATCTGCCACACGTCTCCTTCCCTCCACGTCAGCCTCCCCCTAAAAGGTGTCCATCACACCTATCTTTCCACCTCCTTCGCTTATCATATTTTTCCATGTGTCCCCCTCGCAATCTCTCTCTCTCTCCACCGTCCTGGCCCCATCACTTTGTTCCCGTGTCCCACCTTCCGCGCTGTTCTCCCTGCATATCCGTTGAGCCGGTCGGTTATTCCAGGTGGCTGCATGAGAGGTCCTCCACGTCCAGAAGGTGCCGAGTTGGCCGGGCCGTCCTCAATCCTGATGTTGCAGTTATTGAAGTGGTTGGTGGTAGTTAGACATCGCCTCCGCCTTAATGGGAAAGCACGGCCATGAATTTAAGGCACGTCGATTCGCCGTTGGAGCTGTCAAAGAATTAAGATTGCGTCTGACATAAGCTGCACGACCTTTCAGATGTTGACTGTCAGAAGCCATGCAGACGCAAAGCTTTCAATGTAGTGTCTTGATTTCACTGTTGTTGTTGTTTTGAGTATATGAAGGCGTTTTCGCCATTTTTTGTAGGGATCGATGGTTGAGCTAAGCTCCCGGTTGTAAATCTTTAATGAAGTACTGATACCTTGGTTATGTATGCACTTTTGAGACTTCTTGCCTGATGAATGCCAGTTTCTTTTACGTCTCTGTTACACTATATTAGAAACGCTCGAAATTGGAGGATCCAGTCGAGCTATAGTTGTTATAGGATGATGTTGGTAGGATCATTGTAGCAGTTATAATGTTTCTAGCCAGCTCTTGTGATTTTCTCAGCACTGAGTGACTTGGAATTGGAGGATCCAGTCGAGTCCTCCTAAGTTTCTTGAGACTCTGAGTCAAGCGGATCTTGCCTTCAGTGTCTTTCTTTTGCGAATAGCCGTAAGCCTGTTGCCCAAAGCTGTTTGTTCATCTTTCTCACTAAGTTTTCCACCTACTCACCCTTTTATCAACTTACTGGATGAAGTTGGATCAAGTCCTCCTTTGTCACCATATGTAGCAGACTCAGTCCCTGAGTTAGAGTGATATTTCCTTGAGTTTTCCTCCATTAGATCACCCCTTTAAAACAAATCGTGACATTAACTGATGGGCGTCGGGCTCTGCTCCTGCAAGCAATCCAGGAGTGACTTTCGATAGCCAACAGATTGCTTGGAGAAGAAAAACCATAGGATCAATGAGCTCTGATACCAAATGTTATGATTCAATTCTTTAAAAATGATAAAAAGTAAATAATTACAATCCACTTTGAGGGGGAAACCTCCTTATACAATATATCCACTTCATAATACAATATGAGATCTGATAAGATGATCGTAAGACTAGGTCTCCTTGGTATATATATAGGAGACAAAGGGTACAATTATAATGAAAGGGTGTGATGAAGGGGTTCAGAGCCTACATTCAAATATAAGACATGAATGTAATAATTCAATAAGGGGATTAACAAGGGGTTTTATATCTAACATGGAGGATTTGTATGGGGATTTCTCTAGGGATTAACATTCATGTTACTATGACATGGCATTGTGATCATGAGTTGCTTTTGAAAATGCCACTTCTTGGGAAGAATTTCAATAGATATTAAAGCCCAAATATCAAACTTCAACCCAAGGTACAAGTTCTAAAGAGTAAGCAAGGAAATACCTTAAAATTGTAAATTAGAAGCTTCTTGAAGCTGAATAATTGAAGAAGAAAGAAGAGGAGGAGAAAATCAATGCAACAAAATTTAAAGTACCAAGGAAGAAAAGGATAAATTGGGAAGGAATCTCATGAAATAAAAATACAAATAAGAAGCTATGAAGAATCAAAATAAGAAAGAGAAACAAGAAAGTGATCCATAAAAATATAAACAAGAAACTACATAAGCTACAAACTAGTCCATATGGAAAAACACCGATATTGAGCGACTCCTATTGATAATGTGGTTGATTTAATTATGGAGGATTTGGTAATCCCAAAATAGAGTATAACTTTAGTTAGAGAAGGGAAAGGAAAAAATACTTTGATGGAATATATATCTACTCCTAGTATCTTGGAAAATATTTTACCATGGGGTGATCATAATATTTTTGATCTTGTAGATAATATAGAAAACCTAGAACTGATCACTTATAATAAGAGAAAAAAGACAATTGTTAAGCAAACTCATAGGAAAGAGGAGAATCAATTTAAATAATACTTTGATTTGCAACACTGAGGAGCAAATACTAGATAAAAAAAGAGCGAAGTTAACATAAATGTTATCAACTATGCTTGTTTTTTTTAGCATAAATGATTGGGGGTTTATATATTAAAAAAAGAGCATCAGATCTCCAAAAATTACATATGGTAGAGTTAAAAAGCCTCTGTTGCTTCCATGAGAGTCTAAATGTCTATGGAAATCTAAAGAAACTGTAGGAACCAGTCTATAAGAACTACAATTATGCCAAGTAAAAATGATAACAAACAAGTTCAAAAGTAACAAAATTTTACAATTCATTTAAAACCTGACCAATGGTTTAGAGGAGGCTCCGGGTCTTCCTGTTGTTCCACTTATGGTGTCACTGGGTTCACCTCTACATGGTGAAAGTCTGCATGTCCTGGCGCTGAAGGGACTGAAGGGTGGTCATTGTTGGCTACTGAGTGAAAGGTGGACGGGAGTCGAGACTCACCAGAGCCGATAGAATTCTCTGGTTGTTGTGGGAGGACTAGGGAATTTTCCAATTGTTGGGTAACAAACCTGAGTTGCCTTGTGTTCCTGTTAATTCCCATTAAGGACATTGCCAACTCTTGGCTATGCCGTGTTTCTTGCTGATGCAGCTGAGCTTGAAGGCTCACCATTTCCTCTCGCAACCCCTGGTTCTCTCACTGAAACTTGTGGTGTCGAGCATCTATGTGCTCCTCCGCTCTTCTAACATCTATGCGTAAAGTGCAGAACTATTCTTGGAGCTCCTCCGAAACATAATTTGGACAAGAGCAGGGGGATATTGATCTTCACCACATATTGACGCAGAGTCTCAAGAGCAAATAGGTCAAGTAGGCACTGAAGAAACGATGTACACAGACAGAGTAAGCATGGAGAGAATACCAACCAGATTGAGAGTTGAGCGTTCTAAAAAGCAAAGTGATGGCGCTGAAAAATAGCTGGAGCAACCATGATTGCTGAAATGATGTTCTGTTGATGGAATAGAGTGCCAGGATCACCCACAAGATGAAATGAATTTGTGTAGGGTGGAGAGCTGAAGCCGATGCCATGAGCATATGACCGATCATCAAGAGGGGTGAGTGTGTTAATGTTTATGCCATTATTATAGTTCTTTTCATTTCATAAGATAAGAGCATAATAAGAACAATATCACTGAGAAATACACATTCACAAGAGACAACATTTATCCTGGGAAACCCTCTAGGGGAAGAAAACCCATCAAAAACTTCCTTATCATAAATGGCTTATACAATGTTCAAGAGATAACTCAAACCAATACAGATAGTCCTCTCCAAGAGATGCGCCACCCTTCTTCTCCTTTCTCCAACTTCCAATTGCAGCTTGCCTCATAAGATAATGAGCAAGTGAAGTGTGTCTTAGAAGTGAGGCACTAGCCTCTTATTTATATCAATCTGGCACGTGTGAAGAGTCACCATTTGGCAGGGCCGACCTCTCACTCTGGGTGGGTAAACCCACCTTTAATTAATTATGGGCCTTCCATTATAACTGTTGGGACCGACTTCTTATTCAACACTTTGTAATTGTCTGATGACCAATCCGCAAAAGGGGATTTGGTCCTTATTCAATTATCGACATGATTAATCCTCAATGGGGATTAATCTAATAACAACAATAATAATAATGACATGATTAATCCACAATGGGGATTTAAATAATAATAAGAATGCTCTTCGCAGTTACATTATTTCAACACTCCCCCTTAACAAGAAGGGTATTCTTCATCAACATCATGCGAGAGAGGTTTGCATCATCAGTGGCATCTGGAGGACAGTATCGTCAATATCATCTTGAACAATTGTCTAGCACATTTACGAGTCATCGAAAGTTTTCTTCATCAACAGCATCATCATTCTCAAAAGAATGCTATCATCATCTGCATCAAACATGTATCAGTACAAATGATACCTCATCACAGTACTACACTAGCTCAATGTCACAGCGGTTGAGCTGGTAGCTCAGTGTCAGTCACATCTTGCTTTACGTCTAATAACTAGGTCAGAAGCAAGTAATATCATCATCTCGCTTTACGTCTAACAACTAGGTCAGAAGCGAGTAATCACAATGTCATGCTTTACGTCTAACAACTAGGTTAGAAGCATGACTCATCTTGCTTTACGTCTAACAACTAGGTCAGAAGCAAGGAACACATCAACATGTTGCTTTACATCTAACAACGAGGTCAGAAGCGAGGAATCATCGACGTTATGCTTTACGTCTAACAACTAGGTCAAAAGCATAACTCATCTTGCTTTACGTCTAACAACGAGGTCAGAAGCAAGAAACACATGGCGTCATTCTTTACGTCTAACAACGAATTCAGAAGCATGAATCATCTTTCTTTACGTCTAACAACGAGGTCAGAAACAAGGATCACACAGCGTCATGCTTTACGTCTAACATCGAGGTCAAAAGCATGACTCATCTTGATTTACGTCTAACAACTAGGTCAGAAGCAAGGAATCAACGGCATTATGCTTTACGTCTAACAACTAGGTCAGAAGCATAACTCATCTTGCTTTACATCTAACAACGAGGTCAGAAGCAAGGATCACACAACGTCATGCTTTATGTCTAACAGCGAGGTCAGAAGCATGACTCATCTTGCTTTACATCTAACAACTAGGTCAGAAGCAAGGATCACACAACGTCATGCTTTACGTCTAACAGTGAGGTCAAAAGCATCACTCATCTTGCTTTACGTCTAACAGTGAGGTCAGAAGCAAGGAATACTTCTACTCCCCCTTTTAGGGAAGGTCCTTTCGGACAATACCAAGCTTATCTCGAAAGTGTTCAAACTTTACATGAGATAGAGGCTTAGTCATCACATCAGCAACCTGTTCATCCATGCTAATGTACTGGAGCTTCAAGGCTCCTCTCTGTACCATGTCACGGATGAAATGATAGCGGATCTCTATGTGCTTCGACCTATCATGGAACACAGGATTCTCTGTCATTTTAATATAGCCTTGATTGTCACATAGAATCGCAGTTTCTCTCATCTCCAAATCAAATAGGCCTGTCAACAACTTTCGAAGCCATATAGCTTCACAGCTAGCAGAACATTCGGCAATGTACTCTGCTTCCGCTGTGCTGAGAGCAATACTGGATTGGTTCCTACTCTCCCACGAGATCATAGTTGATCCCAAACTGAAACAACATCCGGAAGTGATTTTTCTATCGGCAATGCTTCCTGCCCAATCTACATCAGTATATCCACTCAGTGTGAAGTCATGATCTCCATCATAGCTGAGA
>CBVK0101938476.1:0-15427 GCA_900067695.1 Picea abies
GGGGAAGGGTTAGGGGAGAAATAGGGATCATAAGGAAAAAATTATGAGTTGTGAGAGGGAGACGGTTCACACGAGTAAGGTTAAGGGAGCCAATCATAAGAGAGGATTTGGTTACTGACGAGGTGTCTCTGTTCTAAGGATTTCATAGCTTTATCTAAACGTTCTGCTTCAGTGTTTTGAAAGCAAAGGATATGCAAAAAAAGTATTTTAATGAAGAGATGTTTCAAGGTGTTTATTCGCTAGCAGGGGCCGCTAGAAGATTGAGCTGCAGAGTTTGAGAGGCCAAGGAGATCCTTTATGACTATTTCGGAGTACCCTAGCACCACGAGAATTCAAATGCTTCATGCATGAGCTATTTTTAAACCCATCTACATTGCTAGAGTTTCTTCTCCATTGTTGGTATTTTTCCCCAAGCCCCAGGAAAAATCAACTACCTTTTTTCCATCAGAATCATAAATGACTCCCCCACACCTACCACCCCTTCAACTATGCTTGTTATTACACATGCTACTTTGGATAAAACTCAATCATAAGTTGTAGATGTGCAGAATTTGGAAAAGAAAATTGCATTGTTAGAAAATCAAGTGAAGTATTAGAAATATACACAAGATTTAATAATATTTTTTATATAGCACGTGTTAGAGGAAAATGAATATAGTGCACAAATCAAAAGAGATTTTTATGCTAAGGAATTTCATCTATAGGAACTAAGTTTATGGATTTCCATTTTATAAAAGGTAAATCTTATGTGGAAAAAAACCCGAGGGGGCAACTCAAGATCAGTGAGAATTCATCAAACAAATTCATAAGCATAATAAATACAAACCTGATAACATCTGAATTCTTAGTAAAGAAAATATATACAGGATTGAACAAGATGTAAGTAATTGGAAGATAGTATCTCATGAGGCTTGGAGGAAGATAGAGGACGAGTGGTTGTCTTGTATCAATATTTGAGATTTTATTGAAGATGCCACCAATCAATGAAAACCCCCTTCCCTAGGCCCACTTGAAAATTTTCATCCAGTCGATCAAGTATTGCAAACATTTGAAGAGTTACTCAAGAATTACAATGCAAATGTTCAAGGGATATCAAATGTGGAAAAGGCCCATCTCAATTTTTTTTTAACTTATGCAGATAAAAAGGAAACATAACTTAAATGTGTTTTTCCCATAAATGAAGAATATATTAAAATATTTTCTAGGGAATTATCAACTTTGAGGGCCCCACGAAGGTAAAATATTTCCCCATATTGATTTATGTAAAAATGGTTTTGAACAATGGGGAAAATATGATAAAGAAGTAGTTAGAGAACAAAACCCTAGTTCACCTAAAGGTTAAGTCATAAGTTGGTTATTGTAACCAATTTTCAAATTGTATTTATAGAGGAACTTAAGAAGTAGGAAAGGAATAAAATAGACTTAAAGCCCATTGAAATGTTGTCAAGCCATAAATCAAGAGGGTTTTTCTACACCAAATAGGAAAGAGTCTAATTGGGCCTTTTTTGGGGGTTAGACCCCTGATGTTTACACCTGGATATTTTCCTTGTGAACATGCTTGATTTCATATTAATTAGGTGACTCAGTATGTTACACTATATGAAACCTGTTGAGTACACAACACACCCTAAAATTTAAAAACAAAATTGGGTACCACTTTTTCTTTGATTTTGCAAGTAACTGTTTGCATTTCTAGTTTTAATGATTTTGTGTATATCAAATAGTTTAATAAGTATCTTTTAGCCTTGAGAAAAAAAAAATTCTAAGTCCTTGAGCCATATTTTGAACTGAAATGGTTTATATTGATGAGTTTGAATCACTTTCACCATTGGATTAAAGTTATTTTTGATCGTCGATATGAAGCCAAGCTATGCACTGATAGGAAAGTGGAATTTAGGCACCGATAAGGAAGTGAAGTGCTAGCAATGATGTCAAATTAATTTTGTGCATTGATGTAAAATAAAATATAAGCATTGATAAGAAAGTGCACCGATGAAAAAGTGAAGTGAAGCCACCAATGTGTATCATAACTCAAAGGAAAGTCACTTCACNNNTGAAGTGAAGCCACCAATGTGTATCATAACTCAAAGGAAAGTCACTTCACCGATGAGTGGTCATTGGAAAGAACTTTACACTTTTCTCAAATGTAAAATTTAAAAGGGGCAATGATACCAAAGTTTATTTTCACACCGATAAAGTGTTTCGTTATGTTTTTGGACTTTCATTTGACACAACATGAAGGCCCAATCGGTGATATTCCAATAACCAAGAAACAATAGCTAGCAGAGTTGAATCTAGTTCAACAATAGGTTCAACAAGCTATAGTAGCACCTACTGAGGTGATTGATTTGGATGGAGAAGAAGAATTTTCAACCAAATCAAGTGATAAGGGGAAGGCACTAGCTATGGAACAACCATGTACTCCTGGAAGAATCAAGAATATATTGTCGTGGGGAGATCAAATTATTCTAGATCCCTTGGAAGAGGTTGCAGACTTGGAATATATAGCATACAATCACCATAATCAAGTTATAGTTAAAAGGACCTTAAAGAGGAAAAGAGTAGACATAGATAAAATTATTCCTTGCACTACTTAAGAGTCTTCGTTGCATGTCAAGAGAGCCAAGCTTAGTGAGTTGTTATTAGCTAGGATAGTTATTTCCCACCCAACCATTGATAAAACCATCACATACATCAAATTATCGACATCACTATCATATGGAACGCGTGCCATGTCCTCTATTTCTTCATGTATATTGGACATTGTTCAACAATTAGTTGTGTTCCTGTAAGAATTGGTACCTTGATTGGTTTGCAATCCTGCATGTTGAAATGCTTCAAGACTGTTTCAATATACTTCCTATGATTCAACCAAAGCTTTCTAAACACCCGATCTCTTTTGATCTCCATTCCTAGAATGAATTTCATTGCACCAATATGCTTCATGTCAAACTTGGAGGACAACTGCAGCTTCACCTCCTTTACCATGTCCATGTTTTTTATGATCAACAACGTGTTGTCGACATACAATGTTACATATACAAAACAATTGCCTTCTTCCTTCGAATATACAGAGTGATCAAATTTTCTTCTCACAAATCCTAAAATATGGATATATGTGTCAAATTTTTGGTACCACATCCTTGGTGATTGCTTTATACCATAAAGGTATCTTTTCAATTTGCACACTAGCTCTTTCTTTCCTTTACTGCAAATCCTCCAGGTTTTTTCATGTAGATTTCTTATTCCAGGTCCACAGTTAGGAACGTTGTCTTCACATTCATTTTCTCTATTTCAAGATTAAATGATGCAGCCAGAGACACTAATACTCTAATGGAAGTTAATTTTTCAACAGGGAAAAAAATCTCACCAAATTCAACTCCCTAGACTTGGGAATACCCTTTCTCTACCGGTCGAGCTTTGAATTTCTCGACTTGACCTTTTGTGTTCAAAATTTTATTGAACACCCACTTGCTACATATGGGTTTCCTTCCATTAGGTAGCTCAACCAAATCCCACTTCTCATTCTTGTGCAAGTATTTCATCTCTTCAACCATGGTGTCCTTCCAAAGTTTACCTTCAGTCTTGTTGACTTCCTCCCTTAACGACTTGGTCTCCTCATTAGTGGCATATACCACAAGTTTAGAATGGAAATTAGGCGGACTATACCTTTCAACTTGTTTTCTTACTCGTTCATATCTCCTTACAAGAGAATTCGACTATTCCACCTCTTCATCTGGTTCATTCAACTCATCTAAATCATGTTATTTGTTCTTCATCTCAAACACTAGCGTCTATGGTTCTTTCTCCATTTGAACCTCTTTAGACTTGGAATTTCCTCATACTTCCCTGAAGATCACATTGGGACTATACAATAACTTTCTCAACAATGGACCCCATAGTTTATATCCTTTTACTCCATCCTTGTATCCTATGAAAATACACTTGACTACCTTATTATCTAATTGGTTCCTCTTTTCCTTGGGAGCATGCACAAATGCATCACATCCAAATACTCTGCGATGTGAAAGTGAAGGATTCTTACCAACCATACCTTTGTTTATCTTTAAAACTATTTTAGAGTCTTGAAGATAACATCACAAGGAATAATCCTTCTACATTTTTAAAGATGTGGTATTCCTCTATATGAATAATATACAAAATTAAAATAAAACTTGAGAAAGGACCAGACTTATTTCATAAAAAAAGTACTCATAAGGAAAGAAAGGACTGATATACGACCAAGCTTAATTCAAATGAATATTCACAATATCATACAAGGTTTAAGATATTGTACAAGACTGGAATATCAAATAAAATAGAAATCCTCACAAGAAACATTTCCATCATGGCATAAAGTAGAAAATATCATTTGGAAGATTGAAAGATAATGGCCACATATGCATAGAACTTCAGATGATATTTCATTAAAATCTGAAAGAGTGATGGACACACACTTGAAAATTTCAGCTTAAAACTCAAATTATGAAAAATTAGTAGTCATGTATTCCAAATAGTTCTCTTGGAACCTCAAAAAATATGCAAATGTCTTTGAAAATGTTTATAATATTTAGGAAAGTAAAATGTGTTTGTACAAATGGACTAGGAAGGGGCTCTCATAGACCATAGATATAAGTAAGACCTGGAAGAAAAGAAGGAAAACAAATGGGAATCCACCTTAGGTTTTCACAAATCATGAAATGGATAAGACTAGAGGATTACTAACTAAGAAGAAAGAAAAGGAAGGCTAAATGGAATAAATGCTTGACTTACTATGATGGAAAAATTTCTCTCTCTCTCCCTCACATATCATCCTTTTGTTGTTGGGATCTTCCTTTATATATTCTGAGCTTCATGCCTCCTTTGAGATAATAATTTCTGAGTAGTTATTGAGGGTTGATGATCTGTTGCAACGATTTCTTGAGCCATTCGTGGATGTACTCCTTCATTGGTGGGATGGTGATATATTTCTTAACACTAAGCGATAATATCTCCTCCTCTATTTCTTTAAATTCCGAGTGGAGTTGATCAACTGATGACAAGTGGTCCCCATTCTCACTCACAAAGGTGACAAGCCAATGTTTAATTTCATCTTCAGGAAAATCTAAAAGGATATCAAATTCGTTGGTCCGTAAAGTATTAACCACAAGTAACTCTTATTCTAGTTGTTCTTTAGTTAAAATCCCATAATTCCTTAGAAGTTGTGGGCCCTCTAATTCCTTAACAATTTCTAATCCCTTTAAGAAATCATTTCCTCTTTTTTCATTAATTTTTTCACAGTCAACAAATACATCTTGTAACATCTTTATCCTTGTTATCCATCCATCCTTTATTTGTTTTATCCTTCAGTTCGAAGGAAATTGTTGCTGACTTTTCTGATGCTCACTTAAACTAGTAACCCATGCAACAAAATTATTTACATTATTATTGTAAAATCCTTCATCATGTTCTAAATCATTTTTCAAATACTTTGTAAAACTGGTGATCCTTTGAGACAAATGTATTAAGTTGGTGTTGATCTCCCATTCTTGTGAAATAATATCGATCCTTCTATTAATATTCTCCACAACATAAAATCTCACCTCGCTTAGTAAATTGGTTTCTTTTCTCACTCCTACTGAAATTCCAAGTGTAGTTGGAGGCATTCGATCGGATTCAAGTATAGCCAATGGTTGTGCAAATAATGGGTTATGATTCAATGCACTCTCAAGCTCATTTATTCTCCTTTTCAACTTGACATTCTCTTACTCTTGCTCTGAAAGTGAATGCACAAGAGAATCACCTATATTAAAATGAAATTTCAAGAGTCTTGGAAGTATGAGTCCTGATACATCAACTTCCGAACTCTATTTTTGAGTTACCTTTTGATTCTTTACATTCATCTTCTCTATTTGTAGCTTTTTCTCTTCCTTATTGTACTAGGAGTTATGGAGTGTGAGAGACTGCTTCTAAAAAATCATTGGTTCTTATTTAGCCGGATCCTATGTGATTTGTTGGATTTTATCTATTCGATGGGCTACCCAGTCGGGCATTTCAACACTTTATATATCCATGTCAACTATGTTCTCCGAGCTTTTAGAATTCTGGGAATCATTTTAACTCATGCTTCTTTTTCTTTTTTGTTGGGACAATGCATGTCCCCTTTCAAGATCAACATGGTGTGGATCCTCTCCATTGTCTCCTTTGTTTCCTTGGGTGCGTCCTTTATTACTGTCTCGTATGTTTATTTTTGACTCTTGTCTTTGTTGCGCATAGGAGGATCTCTTTCATGATTGAGGACCTGAAGAAGATTTCACATTAGTTGTGCTTTTTTCTCTTTGTCTTGTTTTACTTTGTCTCTAGGTGTTTGAATTGATTTATGTGGCCAAGTCTTCATTACATACATTTTTGTCTTTTCTTTTGGGGTCATTTTCGTCGATTTCTTCGACAATTCTTTAAAAAATATATTTTACATAATAGATGTGAGTTGTTCAAAGAAAAGAACTTCAAGATCGAAGCCTCTCAAGAGTTGTGCTGCTTTAATATTAAATGCATTAAGTGTTTCATAAACTTCCTTTAAATGGGTAAAAATTTTTACTATTGTATTTCCTACATGAATTGGTAATATAATGTCATGCTCCACATTATTATTAGTATCATCATATTAAATAATAATAATAAGGAAGTATAAAAATTATCTTAAAAATGGATCATCATGATATTGATAATAATAATAATAATAATAATCCAAAGAGGATCATCCCCATATTATTATTAAATGAATATATACATAAGTAAATCATAATAATAAAGTATAATAAATGCTTAAAAATGAATAATCAGGGTATTAATGGTAAAATAAGCAACGATAATCTATAAAACACGCTAATATATATATATAATAAATAATTCAAATGGATCCTAGGGATGGAGTCCTTAGATTCTATATAAGGAGGGAAGGAATGAAAAAAGGGACATCTCTGTTTTGCACATATCTCTTTGGCTAAATATATGGAGAGGGAAAGGCTAGGGATTCACTCACATGGTAGTAGATTGAGGGCTCAAGAGTGACCTGCTACTAAGGATTAAGGTAGAAAGTTCTCGATTAGGTGGAGTGTCGTCCCCCACCTTTTGTTGTAGTTTTCAGGTCAATGATCAATGATCAAGGTATGGCTACGTCCCTCAAGTCATCGAGTTACAGGTAATATGATTTATTAACCACAAGTAAGTCCCTATCACAAATTCTCTCAATAAGAATTTCAGTGAATATTCAATGGTTATTTGGACTATTTTGTATTTCCTTTAGTAGATCAGACTATTAGATGGATAAATTTTTGTTTTCATAATTCTTTAGTAAAATGGGCCATTACATATGGTATCAGAGCTAGGTTTTCAACCCTCAAGGAATATGGGCCTTCCAAATTAATTTATATGTAAATATGTTAATTTTTAGGTCATTGCATTAGTTGGATTCAATTTTGGATCAGATTTTCCATAAGAGGATATCTGATCTACCACAGTGGTTGTTGGATCTACTTAAAATCCTTGGATATTGATAGATTTGATAATTCTATTTAATCAACATTCCTATTGATTAGGCTAGATACATATCACTCTGATTTCCTAATAAAATTATGGTTGTTTCTTAGCTTAATAGCTAATTTTGCAGTTCCAAAATCTAATTATGAAATATCAATGGAAACCAATTGGTAGCACCTTTTGAATAGGATTTTTTTTTCCCATACAACTTTGGGAATGGAGAATCATATATGAAATTGTCTTTAGGATTATGTATAGACTTTTACAAATGTTAACAATAAAGGAGCCACAATTTCTTCAATGTATTTTCTATTGTTCTAGGTAGATAATGCCATGGATTGAAGGCATCTTTTTGGTTAACAAACATAATTATTTGTATAAAAAAAATGTTGAGAAGTATCATTGCAGAAATTATTGCACACTAAAAGTACAGAAAACCATACATCACTATAACTTAGCACTGTCATCTCTAATCATTCTGATTTGGAGGCGTTCTAGAGCAATTTTTCTCATCATAGACTTGATATATGGACGAAATTAGAAACTCAACAACACTGGTATAAAAATAAGGCCATACAAGAACCGAAACAACACAAGGGAAAGATAAATTCGAACATAGTAGACCTCAAACATTTTATAGAAGAATAAAGAAGTTCTTTTTAATATCCAACCAATTGTCTTTCATGTAGACCGTGATATCGAAATTAATGTAAACTATGATTGATTAAGGAGACTGATAGGTTGGTTGTTATCAATTCCCTTGGATCTCGATGAAGTCTCGATTTGAAAGAAGGTATGCAATACAATTATGAGGATGTATCTATTAACTATGCAATTATGATGGCCATTTAGATCATTTTCAGAATTGAGTATATGCTTTTGGTATACAATTTCATTACACAATACACTCAAGTGCTTGTTAACATATTCATCTTGCTACTAAACATGGAGATCACTATATGAGTAAAGGTTGCTATTCGAACCTGGATAAAGGTTGTCTTATTCAATCCTTATTCTTGATGACACAGTTGGTGTATGAGACCCCCTTGTTTGTGGGACATATGGAGGTATACATACCCTACCCCCGTTGGATTTGAACTTGGAGGTATACATACCCTACCCTCGCTGGATTTGAACCTGTGACCTCCAAGGAAAAAACACATCCTCTTAAACATTAGGCCCACTCAAGCTATATGTACATGCATAATGGTTATTTCTTAGAGAACCAACAATGAATTTGACCTTTTATTTTTTGAATAATTCCATATTAAACGAAATTCTACAATGTAAAATTGTTCTCAAATTTTGTAATTGTAGTTGTTGCAATTATAGTTATAGATTACACATTCCGTGGCAATGTTTTTTAATCTCAACCTAGTATGTGTTGCAAAACTAGCATATCATTCATCCAACCAGGTTGGTGAAAATGTGTTCTAAATAATTGTAAAAAAATTAAATTTAACATGCAGATCTGTGAACTTCTGGCCCAATACTTGTAATAAGTTAATTAATGGTACGTAGCTTTAGCTCATTGAACTTAATAATTCAAATTGCAATATGTAGGTTCAATTTAGGAGCATAGTTCTTTCATAGTAATTAAAGCTCTGTATAAATTGTGGCATATAAGAAGATAGAATGCTTATTTAATATTAGAAGGGTCCAGAAAGTGAAAAAAAAAAACGTAAGCTGGAGAATCCAGGAGAACCAACTTGGACAATAATACTGAAACATTGTTTGAGAGTTGACAATCTGAAACTCGAAAGGAAACGTAGAACTGAAACACGTCAGACGCGTAACGAATAATTGGCGGTGTTGAAAATAAAATCAAGAAACTCTATATTTTAAAATTCAAAGAATAGATGCATCATTCATACTTGTTTGGCGTATCTGTAAGGAAAAGCTTTCATTTTAATAATGTTTAACAATGACCCTAGTATTTCCATGGCAAAAGTAGAGCTACTCGTAATCTGAATCACAGGAAATTATATGCTTTATTTACACGTTTTTTTTTAATTAAATTTTGGAAAACTGAAATGAAAAATAAGTATAAGCTGCAATAAATAATGAATCAAATGGAACGAAACGATTTCCAGGCTTCATGCGTGTCATTTCAACAAAGATTCTTTCTCATTTGGAACCCCTTGCATGCAAGCGGTTGAAGGTTGGTGAAGGTTCACCGCTGGGTGATGGTAGAAGTATTGCATATGATGGCAGCAATGAATGAGAATACCAAAGGGCTGCAATTAAAAAAATAGAGAATAAAAAAGAATAGTAAAAGGAGTGGTATGGTTTCTTTGTTATTGTGATATACACCTACACACTATTTAGGCCATTGAACAACAAAGGATCAACATGCAAATACTAAAGCGAGTCTAATCATGATTCCATGTTGTTGTATGATTAAGCCTTTGTTAGGATTAGGTTCCATTTATGGACAAAACGATGGTGGTTGTGGAAATAAATAGTTTTTTATATACTAATAGATATACATGTAAAGATTATTGAATAGTAAATTGAAACGTTGTAATACTATGTTAAATTATACTTTATATTATATTATATTCATTTGTGCTATATCTGAGCGGAGAAGAGTAGAGTATTTGCAGTAGACGATTGTAAACGATTTACGAATATGCCTGGAAGTTGGGCATTTGTATTTATCTTTGTGACAACCATGATAGGTTGATTCATTCCAGTCAATCCACGTTATCAATAAAAACGAACAGGAAAAAAAAAGCTTGCCAACCAACCAATCCCTGTAAATCTCATGGAGGAAAATACGAGGTTTCAAATGTTGTCAATGCAAGATTGCCCAGCCAATTAAGACCGAAGGATTAAAGTGTTACCAACATCGCGATAATATCACGATGTTGGGGATATTATCAGCAAATTCAGGGTCCACGATATTATTGTCGGGAAAAATCGCGACATTTTCTTTTGGCAATAATATCGCAACATTTTCGAAATTGTGGCATGGTTATCGCGAGTCGATGGAAAATGTGGCACGACCCCAGACAAACCCGAAATTAAAATCTTTTTTTGTGTTTTCTTTGGTCATTTTGCAAATAGAGTGTGGGGTTTGGAGAGAAAAGGAGCAAGAGGCGATTTTGCCTTCAACCAAGGACGAGGAGGAGTGGGATTTCATCTATCATAACCTGTTCATTGTGAAGTTGGGATTGATTTCCGTAAGGGCGCATTTGTAAGTATGACAAATAGTTTGTATTTTTTTGTTTTTGTTTTTTAAATTTTTGCTATGTTTTCCTCATCTTGTCAGGGAGGGACTGCTTTGATCAGGGATTGATTTCCAAACTGTTTTTTTTTTTTCTTTTTTGCAAATTTATGATAGATTTTGAAATTTGCATATTTTGCAATGCACAGTCAATTTTCCCCTATTTTGTTACTTGTAGACTATATTAGTGCCAAGTGGACTGTGGGAGATATACTATGTAGGTAGATTGTAGAATGTAAATTTGTTTTTTTCATATGTAAAAAATTTGTGTTTTGAATCTTGAATCTTGATTCTTAAAAAGTTAAATGGTGATTTTAATTTTTTTCCATTGTTTTGTGCTTTAGGTTTGATTACTTGAAGATTGAAAATATCGAGAAAATTGGATGCTATGTGGGAATATGGTGAACCGGAGGGGGGGGTTAATAGAAAAATATTGTATTGCAAGTTGTGTACGATGAGAATGATGGGGGTACCATCCGGTTGAAATACCACCTTGCAAAAATTTTGGGACACGAAGTGGGTATTTGCCCAAATTCAACCCCAGAAATCATGTGTATTGCCAACAAAGTTGTTGGCCCTCGACCAAGTTTTGAGGAATACTTGGTCATAGTTGACCAAGGGCTTGAAAATAGAATTCATCAAGCTTTGAAATGTTTAAGGTGCATTGGTAAGTCCAAATGAAATAACCAAAAACTCATAATGACCTTCATGTGTTCTAAAAGTTGTTTTAGGAATGTCTTCGTGTGTCATTCTGATTTGATGATATCCTGAGAGAAGATCCAACTTAGTAAAGAATTTTTCTCCTTGCAATTCATCTAATAATTCATCAATGACGGGGATATGAAACTTATCTTTGATGGTCATTTTTTTAGTTGTCGATAATCTGGACACATACGCCATGAACCATCCTTTTTTGTAACCAAAACCACTAATGAAGGGAAAGAGCTTTGGCTATGTTGAATGATGCCAGCCTCTAACTTTTCCTAGATCATCCGATCAATCTCACTCTTTTGTGCATATGGATACCTTTAAGGCCTAATGTTAGGTGGTACACTTCCTAGTTGCAAATGAATAACATGGTCATGATCTCGAGCAGGAGGAAGACCCTTAGGCATTTCACCAAATACATTGGAATGATTGTTGATAATTATTTGGAGATCTGTTGGAGTAGGGGCTATATATGTTTGAACATCAAGTGAGAACACTTGTGAAATTACACCCCGGTGTTCTTTTTTGAGTATTTTTTCCATATTATTAGAGATTATCACTTTAGAAGGTTTCCCTTGGATACCTCTAAGCTCAATTTATTTTCCATCTGAGGAAAATTTCATGAAAAGATCTTGAAAATTAAAGGCCATTGTTCCTAATGATTGTAACCATTGGACCCCTAATAAAACATCAACACCACCCATTTGTATGGAAATCATGGGGCTATCAAAAAAATAATCCCTCGTGTTGAGCTTAATACTATGGCATTTTCCTGAACAATTTATGGTACCCCCATTTGCAATCATTACTTGAAATTTTGGTGTAGGGTATACAAAGCAATTGAGATATTTTTCTATCTTGTAATTGATGAAATTATGGGTACTACCAGCATCAATCAATACGGTTACCTTTTTCTTTTTGATGTATCATTGTGTCTTGAGGGTTTGTGGAGTATTGATGTTGGTCAATGTGTGACAAGATATTGTTGGAGTAGTATCTTCTATATCTGGATCTTGTGGTGGTTCCAATTCCTAATATTCTTCCTCTTCACAATCTATGTAAAATAATTTCTTCTCACTACATTTATGCCCCTTACTATAATTGTTGTCACAATTGAAACATAGTCCTTTTTCTCTTCTTTCATCCATTTGTTTAGGTTTTAATCTTGTCGGTTGAGGTACAATTGTCTTATGAACCCTAAAACAATCTATACCCCATGTGTGTGCAATAATGGTAGACTTGTGTGTATCCTTATTCTTGTCTTGAATATGATGAGCAGATTGCATAGCTTCCATAACATTTTTAGGTTGTCTTAAGAAAATATCATGTTTAATGTCCTCTTTTAATCCACCCATGTAAGCTTGCAACAATTGTTCATCACTTATGACATCCACCCTTGTGTCCAATACCTGAAATTCTGAATTATAATCTTCAATATCCCCTAGGTTTTTTATTCATGTAAATCGACTAAAGTAGTCGTGTTCCCAAAATTTCCCATATTGTGCTTCTATGTATCTTGTAAATAATCCCCAAGTATAATGATAAAAAGGGGGTTGCCTTTTTACTATCCATCGGTACCATTGATATGGTTTTATACAAAATATCAAAGTTTCTATGTGAATCCTTTTCTTATCATCCATAATATTATGCAGCTCAAAATATTTCTCTATTTGGTTCACCCATGTAAAGACCTATGTTCCATCAAACTTATTTAATTCAATCTTGGGAAGGTTGAATTTAGGACCTCCACCATAATTAACTCCACTATTACATTTAAATCCACTTGAAAATTATTTATTGTCAACAAGTTGTTCAACATGACTACTACCTTTATTTGCATGGGTTCCTGGCATTTTGATATCTCCTTTAGGGAGTTTTTCATCTAAAGTCTGAATGATCGGGGAAGACATGAAATTTTGCAATTCCTTCATATATTTTTGTATTTCTTCCTTATTTTCATCCATCTTATAATCTATATTATTTTCCATTTCTTCCATATTTATTTTCATATCATTCTTATTCTCATTCATCTTCTTATCCATCTTGTTTTCCATTTCAGTGATCCTCTTTTCCATCTCATGATAAATCTCGTCGATTTCATCTTGAGTCATGGTTGAGCTTTGTGGAGGTTTAGCTGGTGAATTAAATTTTGGAGGAGCCTTTGGAGCCATGTTAGAAAACAATAATTCTCCTCTTTTCCCTTTTTATTACAAATTTTGAATCACAAAAAATATATCTTCCAATAAAAATTTACGCCAATTGTAAGTTACGTACCTTTTTAGCCCTTAACTTGGAGTCTGTCCTCCTGGTCGACCTTCCTTCTGTTGTAATTCTAAAATTTTGGCCCCTATGAGTATAAAATTTCAAACTATAGTACTTTGAAATGTCTTATTTTCAATGCCATAGGTCTGATCAAAATTGGATGTGCCAAGTGGAAGTTAGGGTAACTTCCCCACACCTTTCTGATTTTTGGCCTTTCCAGGAGAGAAAACTTGTACAACATGCACTACGCACAATATTTGAAATATGATTCTAAAACTTGTACCAAGAATACTACATGATCTTCTTTTTCTAATGCAACTGGTCTCACTAAATTTGGATACTCTCTAAAAAATATATGACAATTATACCCAGAACACTTGTTTGAGACTAGTTAATAGGACTAGCCAGATACCCTATCTTCCACATGGTGTATCTATGAACATATCATGACCCAGAAGCTGAAATTTTTACCACATATACATTGATATGTCCTTGAAAAAACCTCCAATTTTAATGGTCAGTATCATCACAGAAAAAAAAAAAAAAGTTATAGTGAGAATTCTAAGATGAATTGCTTGTAGAATAAAAACTATAGGATCAATGAGCTCTGATATCAAATGTTATGATTCAATTCCTTAAAAATGATAAAAAGTAAATAATTACAATCCACTTTGAGGGGGAAACCTCCTTATACAATACATCCACTTCATAATATAATATGAGATCAGATAAGATGATCCTAAGACTAGGTCTCCTTGGTATATATATAGGAGACAAAGGGTACAATTATAATGAAAGGGTGCGATGAAGGGGTTCAGAGACTACATTCAAATATAACACATGAATGTAATAATTCGAGAAGGGGATTAACAAGGGGTTTTATATCTAACATGGGGGATTTGTATGGAGATTTCACTAGGGCTTAACATTTATGTTACTATGACATGGCATTGGGATCATGAGTTTCTTTTGAAAATTCCACTTTTTGGGAAGAAGTTCAATATAGATTAAAGCCCAAATATCAAACTTCAACACAAGGTGCAAGTTCTAAAGAGTAAGGAAAAACCTTAAAATTGTAAATTAAAAACTTCTTGAAGTTGAATAATTGAAGAAAAAATAAGATAAGGAGAAAATCAATGCAACAAAATTTAAAGTTCCAAAGAAGAAAAGGATAAATTGGGAATGAATCTCACGAAAGAAAAATACAAATAAAAAGATATGAAAAATCAAAATAAGAAAGAGAAACAAAAAAATGATCCATAAAAATATAAACAAGACACTGCATAAGCTACAAACTAATCCATATGGAAAAACACCCATACCGAGCAACTCCTATTAATAATATGATTGATTTAATTATGGAGGTTTTGGTAATCCCAAAATAGAGTATAACTTTAGTTAGAGATGGGAAAGGAAAAAATACTTTGATGGAATACATATCTACTCATAGTATCTTAGAAAATATTTTATCATGAAGTGATTATAATATTTTTGATCTTATAGATGATATAGAAACACTGATCACTTATAATAAGAAAACTGATCACTTATAATAAGAAAAAAAAGACAAGTGTTAAGCAAAATCATAGGAAAGAGGAGAATCAATTTAAATAATACTATGATTTGCACCACTGAGGAGCAAGTACTAGATAAAAAAAATTAGCAAAGTTAACATAAATGTTATCAACTAAAAAATAGCAAAGTTAACAT
>CBVK0101938501.1:0-21516 GCA_900067695.1 Picea abies
GGGCTTTTACGGCACCTCATTTGGCCAAAAAATGAAGAAGATAGGCCTCCCGCCATTCTCTTCCTTCAAGCTTGTTGTCTCTGGTTCGCCAAAACACACCTCTGGGCGTTCTACCAAGAACACACTCCAAATTCATGCTAAAACCTAGCACATGCACACAACCGCATAATCGTGCAAACTGTAGGATGGTTATCAAATTTTTGACCCCCAACCGCAAACCATTGGGCATATGGGCACCATACGACCGTACGCATATATATAAAGGGATAATGGTTAAACCCAAGTCACATGGCAAGACCCATGTATCCAGGTGCATGATATTTAAATGCATGGGGATTTGAACATGTGCGTGGGTAATTATATGGTAAGCAATTGTACCGGGGGCTGGGGCTAAGCCCCAGCCCAGACGCACCCCAAATGAAACATTTAAACGATTTTAAATATATGTTTTAACATATATATAATAAGCAACAAAGTGCAGCACGTTGGTAGGGAAAACTTTACAAAGACTTTGCCACGGTGGGGAGGTCTGGGGTTCGATCCCCATGGACTCCATAAATTTTGAACCAATAACCAATACAATGGTGCCACGTGGCAACCCATGACTGGGCCACGTGGCACCACACCATTAACCAAAATGATACCATGTGTCACATCATAATTCAACCACATCTACCAATCACAAAATGCCATGTCATCACATGCCACATCAACGTATAGACGTACGGTCTCTGCCACATCATCATCTGTGCGGACTATACGGACTGCACAGTCAGCGCCCCTTTTTTTAACCTATTTGACGATTCGAACAGATCGTGATATCTCTCGCTCCCGACGTCTGTTTGAACCCAAACGAGTTGCATTGGGTTCACAACGACAAGGCCTACGCTCTCGTTCAATTTGAAGTGATTCTTACAACTTTGAATTTTTGAGCAAAATTTGATCCCCTGATCAATTTTGTTAAGCAAACCAAAATGTCAATTGTATTGCAACTAGTTTAGGATGCGTGCAATCTGATGATTTCTTTTGAAACAAAAGAGATCAATAATAATTATGTCCATGTTGAAACCTCTTCTCAATTTGTTTTGAGAAATCATCCTATTAGTTATTTACCTTATAATAAACCAAGGGTTTTTCTCTCAAGGGATTTGTGTAACTTTTGTGATGACAATGATGAAGAGGGCACTTGTGAAGGCAAAAAAAAGGCACAGGAAAGAATCATCAGTAAAATAAGTGAAACAATTGTCACTGCCTTAGATTTCATTCCTGAAGAAGATGTAATGGTAGTGAATACTTAGAGTAAAAATTGTACTGACAAAGGAAAGGGTGGAAATCCAATAACTACCTTTTCCCCTAGCTCTTCCTCTACTTCAAGTACAAATCCTCAGGTTTACAGAATAACACAAATTCACAGAACTTAAACCTCTTCACCTTAATCTAAGTACAATATATTAAAACAACTAACTAACATAAAATCATACGTAAGTTTTCTGGACATGGTTGTTGTCCCTGAGCAACAAAAACATTCTAAAAACTATATGGAAGGTAAAAATTCCTCAATAGATAGTTTATCCAAAAACCTTGAGGAAGAAGATATACATGTAAATAGATTAGGAGTAAACAATTTCAATAATTTTGTAAAAAACCCACCATTTTATATTTTTGTAAATATTTTTGATAGAATAGCTCATTGTTTCTTAATAGATGGCAGGTCTGGACCTAGTTTGGGGCAGCAATATATTTCTCATTTAAGATCTCAACATGTCACTTGCATGAATTTCTTGGGTGGGTGGGAAATCACCCATCAACACAAACCACTAGAGATAAACCCAATTGAAGATATTTGTTTATTACTATTGTAATTACTATAATTTTTTTTGTATTTGACTATCTTTATTTTTCTTATTTATTTTCTATTTTCATGACCATACCTAGTGTGCATCAACCTAACATTGGAGAGGGTTTATATGATCAAACAAACATTTCTTTAAACTTATTTAACATGATTTTGGAAATATCCTACCCATGTGCTGAACTTAATCAGTCTTGGAATGTTATTTCTCAAGATATCATAATTAGGGAGCAATGGGAGGCTCAAAAAAGGTTGGTTAGAAATTAACCTTCTCCTTACAAGTTTATCTTGTGTCCTTCGATTATCATTTTTCTCAAAGAATGATAGGGTTATCTCCAAAAATTAATTGTGTCTATGAAATATGAAGAAGGAACGTTGTCTTTGAACACTTACAAAAAAAACATCAAATATCCTTTTTGGGTTCTTCTATCTCATCAGTATCATTCTTTCCTAGCACCTTCAATATGAGGCCTTCTAGTTCTTCTTTTGGAATTGGTCAATCTTGTTCTTCACAATCATCTGGCTCTTCTTTGGTTGGAAGTATATTTAGTCATCAAATTCCAATCCAATCTACCACTAATCCTGCCAAGGTAATTAAGAAGTTTGGTTTATTCAAGTTCAAGGACGATTCCGCAACTACACCATGTCATGTCTCCTCCGCTATAGATATTTCTCCATTTTCTAATCCCCTACACAATTTCAAAGATTATTTCCTGAAATTTTAAGGAAATGGCACTATTTCTACCAAAGAGCATATTAGTGCATCTAAAAATGCATGTCACAATATAGGAGTGAATGATAATGATACATTTATGTGATTATTCATTAATTATCTTGAAGGGAAAGATGTTGTTGATTTTTTCCAATTGCCTCCCAAGGTCTTTTCAACTTTGGAGGAATTAATTTACCGGTTTAAATCAACATATGGGCAGCCCAAGAATCCAACATATTTATTAAAAGATTATAATAATATTGTGTTTACAAATTGTGAAACTATTAAATATTTCAATCTTAGATTCAGCAAATTGTATAACTAGATACCATAACTCATTTGTCCTCATAATCAAGATCCTTTCATTTAGTATTATAATGCCTTACCCTCTTCTTATTTTCATAGGTTTGAAGAGAAAAATTTCACAAGCTTAGGTTCTCCACTCCATATTTTTATAATATGAAGATCAAATTTAAAGAAAATGTATTCCTAAGGAATATTTTGCTAAGAAAACCAAAATGTCAATTGTACTGCAGCTAGTTTAGGATACACACAATCTGATTATTTCTTTTGAAAGAAAAAAGATCACTAATAATTATTTCCCTGTTTAATCCTATTATCAAGTTGTTTTGATAAACCATCCTATTAGTTATATACCTTATAATAAACCAAGGGTTTTTCTCTCAAGGGCTTGGTGTAACTTTTGCGATGACAATGATGAAGAGGGAACTTGTGAAGTAAAAAAAAAGGCACATGAAAGAATCTTCAGTAAAAGAAGTGAAACAATTGTCACTGCCTTAGATTTTATTCTTGAAGAATATGTAATGGTAGTAAATACTCGGAGTAAATCTTGTACTAACAAAGGAAAGGCTAGAAATCGAATAACTACCTTTTCCCCTAGCTCTTCCTCTACTTCAAGTACAAATCCTCAGGTTTACAGAATATCAAAAAGTCACAGAACTTAAACCTCCTTACCTTCATCTAAGTACAATATATTTAAACAACTAACTAACATAAAATCATAAGTAACTTTTCTGGGCATGGTTGTTTTCCCCCAACAACAAAAACATCCTAGAAACTATATGGAAGGTAAAAATTCCTCAGTAGCCAGTTTATCCAAAAACCTTGATGAAGAAGATATACATGTAAATAGATTAGGAGTAAATAATTTCAATAATTTTGTAAAAAACCCACCATTGTATATTTTTGTAAATATTTTTGATAGAATAGCTCATTGTTTCCTAATAGATGGTGGGTTTGGACCTAGTGTAATTTCTAATATTATTAGGGAAGAGCTTGGCCTCTCTTGTACAAATGATAATACGAGAAGCATGTTATTCTATAATAATCAACAACAATCTATGATAGGTGATATTAAAGTTGTAACTTTAGTCCTTTGCACTCATCTAGAATTCTAGACCACTTTAAATATACAAGTCATTAATATGACAATTACCAATTATTCAGTCATTTTGGGTAGAGACTGGGAGGGTTTAACATGTGGTTACTTATGTTTCTATGGTTATCTCTTGTCTATTTCGAGAAATGGAAAAAATATAATTGTGTTAAGGGAAGGATCAATCTCACAATACATCAAAAAGGTTCCTCAGTCAAATGTAAACTTTATTGAGGAAGATATGGGTGTTTATTCAATTTTTAATGATGAATATGCCATTTCTCATGAAGAAACCTATGATTATGAATATGGTATGTGGAATATGCATTTCAAATGTGCATGTTCAAACAAAGGTAATGGGGCATAAATTGTCTTATATTCACTTGTAGGTAAAATTCATAATTTTTCGTATAGACTTGAATTTCCCTGCACAAATAATGTAACCAAATTTGAATACCTAGTGTCAGGAATTGAAAATTATTTTAATTTTGGCTAAGGTCATGTTACTATTTTTTGCGATTCATAACTTGTTTTTAATATTGTCAGAAAAAATTATACTCCAACCAACAAGTTACCGAAGAGATACACCCAAGTTGTTTAAGAATTGATAAAAAATACATTATCTTTTAACATCACTCATATTAAAAGGGAGCTAAACTCTATTGTTGATAGGTTATCTATTTTTGCAGCTTCTTCTACGAGACAATTGCTTCCTCATAGGCCTGATTGAACATTCTGATGTTTATATTGACCTCATCTTCCTAATGTTGGAATACTAAGAGGGGGGTTGTATCAATATGAGAACTTTAATTATTTTTAACCACAATCTAAATTATTTAACTTTATGAGAAGTTCATCAATAGCATTCAAAACATCATGAACAATATAAATAAACAGTGAACAATAAGAAACCACAGAAGTACATAGTACACCAATATTTTATGTGGAAACTCAATGTGAGAGAAAACCACATAATACTTTTCTTATATGTCAAAATAGATACATTCATAGGAAGCACCAACTTCTTTGTTTTCCAGCTACAAATGGAAGGAGGATACAACCCCCTATCTTTTCAAGCTCAAACCTGAAGGAAGCTAGAACACCCTGAATTCTCTAGCTCCAAACAGAAAGAAGCTACAACCCCCTAAGTTCTCTAGCACCAACCTAAAGGTGGTTAAAACCACCTATCCTTGCCCTGTCCTGTCGCCCTTAAATATAAGTGCCACAGTCACTACTACTTCCACTATCTCAACCTATCATTGTATCCAACCTGTCACTGTCACCACCACTACCATTTTCTCATCCACAAAGTCAGATCCACTCTCAATCATTTGCAACTTATGCAAATATCACCAATAGAATATCTCAAACCATACGCCTAACATCACCACTAGATTCCTCTACCAAGCATGTACCAATATCACCACATACCATCACAATATATGTGTCTCAACCAAGTACCAACCTGTACCATGCATCAACATGTACCACAACATGTACCATAACAAGTGCATCAATGATGCACCAAACATGTACCATACCAAGTATCAATCATGTATTGTACCACATACCTCAACCATCAATCACGTACCAACATATGGATCAATGTATAAACCAAAAAACTCAAGTGTGCATCATAAACAACCAAGATCATATACCAAGTATATATCTCAAGTATATTCCAATATCACAAATATACTCCTCTGACAATGAACCATAACAACCATATGCAATGCACGAAGGATATTTCTCGAGCATAACATGAAAGCATGAACCTCAACCAGATGAAACCATAAACAAAAAAGAGGCCTCCAAGTTATTCCTTAATAATGTGCCATACCATCCACGAAACAAGTCTAATGAACTATCACATCAAACATGTATTAAATCCTTACTATTATGAAACCTCAATCTATACCAATAACTTCAACAACACATCTTAACTAGAAACCCTCAAACATGTACCAAAGGATACAATATATGCCTCAACAATATACCCAATAATGTGTTCCAACTACAAACAATAAGTGCACCAACAATGTTCCTCTGTAGATATTCTTCACACAACATGTACTATACAACCAATGGTCAATCTTCCATGAACATATCTCACACAATCACTAAAAATCCAACTTCAAACAAGCATATAACATACCTTTTTGGTGTTGTAGATAAATTTGTTGTACCTAAACATTGTCACACGTCATGTAGCCTTTCCTCAGCTTCCGCAACTTGAAACACCTCTCATCCTTCATATCTGATAGTGCCTCATGTGATGAAGTTGAATGTCTCATGGGTCCTCGCATGATAGACTATAGGTAACCCACAGGGGTGCCTTGCGGGACATTTACAGTCTGACCCGCGGGGGTGACTTGCGTGAAATTTACAGTTTGGCCCACGAGGATGACCCTCATCATGGTTTTTCATGAAACCCTCTCTCCTCTATGTAGTGACAAAATTTTTCCATCACTCTTCCTTCGTTGCATCAGACTTTTACTACCTCAAATATATCAATGAGTACGTGCCAATAAAATTTCACAAGATAGATATTCAATATGTTAAATAGGTGCTAATGGGTTTCTCTTGATCTCTTATTTATACTTCCCAAGTTCCTTCCTTTAGGGCCCATTTTATACTTGTTTTACCAATATTCCTTCATCTAGGTCTAACCCACTTTCTTGTTGCAACCACTTTACCCATAATTAGTAAACTCATAAATTCTTATTGCAACTAATTTATTTTTAATTATTTTCTTATTGCAACAACTTTGCCCATAATTAACTTCTAGTATCTACCACTTTGATTGGCCAACTACTTGATAACTTTCTAGGTGTTGGAGAAAATACTCTTTTTGACACACTAGTTTAGTGGGAGATAATTGACTAGTTCTATTTTAGACTTTTTATTTTAGACCATCACTATTATGCATGCATGCATTCCTAAGGAAAGTTAACTTCTTGATTGATTTTATTAATTATGGAATTTTTTTCCCTATATATGAGTGTATTCCACTCATTCATTGTATCATATTAATCATCATCTATGTATCAATCATCAACTCATTGGAGTAGTGTGAATATATTTTCTCATTTTTCCATATTGAAACTCTCTTCCTTTCTTCATAAGATTTGTTTGTACTTGCTTTAGCTAGATCTCATGTACAAATTTCGATGAAACATTGACATGGTATTAGAGCTACACTTCTTGAAGCAAGGAAAAGAAGCTAGAGAATAAGCAAATCAGAGTTCGGTGAGAAAATCCGTGTAACAGACACGGTCGCACCCTCTCCCTATTGAAAGGTGCGATAATTGCACCCAAACTTATGAATTTTTCAAATTTTGGGTTGGTCACACCATAGAAACTAGAAAACGGAAACCATGTAACTCCCAATACACTTGAAAAGGGAGACCAACTAAAGACTGGTCACTCTGCCTCTTAAGGAAAGGTGCGATTGTCTCTAAAAACCCTTTTCTTGGTGCAGTTATATCTCCCAAAATATTAACTTTTTGAGGAAATGACTCACAAGAGAAGTAAATCGACCCATTCTGCAAGTGGGTTTTCAATAGTTTTTCGAGGTTATTCAGATTCTTCTCATAAAGGAAGATTGAATATTGCCTACTGAAATTGATACAAAATTTCCACTTAAGGTACCTTTTTTGCAGTGATTTCTAAGTTGTTTTTTTTAGGGGTTCTCAAAAATAGAGGGAGATATGGATATGAAACCTATTCTACAATAAACATTTGTGGTAATCCTCACACCATAAAATTATTTTGATTGTAATTCTAAGGCAACATTCCAACTTAAAAGGAAAAGATTGTACAACTTGACAATGCGGACAGAAACAAAACCTACATTAGCAATTGAGAAGATGAGATGGGTGAACCGAAAGGATGAAGCCACATGCCTTCTTCTTGAATTGATTTTAACTGATCTATGGTTTCATTTTTCCTCATGCAAGACTCCAAAGGAGATCTAGACCGCCTTGGAAAGTCTATTTGGAAAGAAGGATCATATGAGAGGTCATATGCTTGAGCTAGAGTTTAGTACTTTAGATCCTAAAAGTTTTGATGATATAAAAGATTTATTTACTAAGTTTAAATATTTGTTATTGATATTAGCATATTGTTGTATTGATAAGTCTAAACAAGTGGACTAACTTATTCTAACAATCTTGGCCAAGCTAGGACCACCATATGCTATATATGTTTCCACTTTCCATTCTGGCAGGTATCTTATGGGAAAAATTGGAAGATGCATACCATGGATCAATTCATTGATTCTCTCACACATGAGAAGACAAAAATAATTCATATGGGCCTAATCAAGGATCCCAAATCACATGCACTCACCATGCATGATGGAAAAGGATCATACAAACAAAATGAGAAGGATAAATATAACAAGAAAGATGGATATTCCAAACCCTTCAATGATTCTTCAGGTTCCACAGACTCTTCAAATTCCAAGAAGAAGAAGAAGGGAAAGAAGTGCACTTACTGCAATAAACTGAATCATGAATAATCCACAAGAATTAAGACACAAATTGATCTTATGGCACAATAATTTCAACATAACAACCTCAGAAACTTCATTCCAGATGGAGTCAAGAAAAAGAAGGAAGAAGATCTTTCTCCTAAGAAAGGCAATAATAATTCTCTTGTTGCAATTGATTCCTCATTAGACTCATGGATAATATATTATGGCACATCACATCATATGGAAGTTAAAAGGGAAGTTTTTACTTCTTTGAGTCCATGCTCAAGACCCCTTATTCTCATGGGGGATGATACTCAAGTACCAGTAGTAGGAGAGGGAAGAGTGTAACTCCATAATGGTAGCTTTGAGAATGTTTTACATGTTCCAAATATTTCTATGAATATTATCTCAGTTTATCATATCACTTAGAAAGGTAAAATGTTGAATTTACATCAGATTCAGTTTCAGTAATTGACATGCATGAAAATTTCATCATTGCAATTGGTGAGGTGGATCACAAGTCAAGGTTGTATAAATCCACTATGTTTTCTGATGAGGAATCCTCTTTTATACTTACACATAAGGAGAGTACTTTGGATGCACCTCAAGTGCAACATGCATATACTCTTTTCCTTCCATCAATTGTAGACATTAGAGATGATGATTCCATACACTCAGATTCATAATCAAATTCAGAGGATTCTAAACATGGAGTTGAGAAGATAGTAAAGCGAGATGAGTAGCCAATGCCGAAGATTTAGAAGATGCCCAAGTGGGAACAATACACACTTCAAGAAATAGGAAACTTTGTAAGGAATCCATTGGATTTGAGGAGGACTCAATCTCAACATGAGGATCCATCTCATGTACTTTCAACTTATGAACCTGTGATTCCCATGCATTGCTATGTGGTTCAATATTTTGATCCACAACTCTACAGTGAGGCTCTGGGAAATCCATTATGGCAAGCAACCATGCAGAAGGAGTATGACTCACTCCTAAAGAATCAAACTTGGCATATGGTTCCACTTCCACCATAAAGGAATATTTTCATGTGCAAATGGGTCCACATGATCAAGTGGTACAAGGCACAACAGGTTACCAAAGTAATTCATCAGATCCATAAATATTTATACATATTCATTAATACTTTCAATGAGAAGAAGTTTCAAACTTTGCGGGATCATCTTGCAGTGAAGAACACAATTGCCTAAAAACTACATTTTCTTCTTTTGATGCATTGTCTTTTGAAGGGGGGTTTTGTTCCCACCTGGTTTTCCCTCTTTCCTCATTTTTATTCAGTGTTCATCAGTTGCATTGTACATGAGTACCTGATATGGCCTAGTAGTTGGGACTCATTTTTTACTCCATAGTGATGTTCAGTGGGGGTGTTGGAGAAAAAACTATTTTCAACACACTAGTTTAGTGGGAGTTAAGTAACTAGTTCTATTTTACACTTTTTACTTTAGACCATCACTATTATGAATGTATGCATTCCTAAGGAAAGCTAACTACTTGATTGTTTTTCTTAATTATGAATTTTTCTTCCCTATATATTAGTGTATTCCACTCATTCATTGTATCATATTGATCATATTGATCATCATCTATGTATCAATCATCAACTCATTAGAGTAGTGTGAATATATTTTCTCATTTTTCCGTATTAAATCTCTCTTCCTTTCTTGATGAGCTTTGTTTGTAATTTCTTTAGCTAGATCTCCTATGCATGTTTCAATGAAACATCGACACTAGGAGATTCTATAATAATTGAATTGTTGTTGACCTTTTAGGGGTTTCTATAATATTATTCAGGGCCCTCCAACTTCACAAATCCATATTTCCTCAATCGCAAGGAACCACATGATGTGCCAATATCACCAAAAATGGTAGAAAATGTATTAACCATCTATGATAGTATTCCCTGTAATTACACTGCCCTTATTTTCTATATTCCTTGATCAACTTTGAGTCCCATGACCACACCTCAACTAACTCACAATTAATCTTGATCATACAAATGTCAATCAACTATCCAACAATATCATCCATATCGCTTGACCTCTCGAGGGGTTGAAATCAATCTCCAGTGATTAACATCAATATCTAAGGGTTGACATCAATCTCTAAGGGTTGAAATAAATGAAAACCAACTATCCAAACCAATTGTCCAACAATATGCTCATTTGGTATTGATATAAACACCAACATTGATGGGAACACTCATACTCTAATTCTCATTCTCCTCCCATGACCATCACGCCTAATCAATGCTTTTCTCTCTCCCCCTTTGACATCACTGGAAAACAATATCTTTCCTTGGGGATGCTCCCCTTGTATTCATGCCTTTATTTTTCTC
Source organism: Picea abies (assembly GCA_900067695.1). NCBI lineage: Eukaryota > Viridiplantae > Streptophyta > Pinopsida > Pinales > Pinaceae > Picea > Picea abies. The sequence continues at coordinate 10,797 of CBVK0101938501.1, forward strand.
TTCACATCTTTCCAATTTCCTATTCTCTCTAGAAAATAGTGACTAACTTTGGGGATGCTCCCCATGTCTTTATGCATTTGCTCTTTCTCTATGTTTCCATGCCTTTGTTCTTTTCTCTCCTTCTTTGAAAAAATATAACTCCCCCTGTCGATAGGTCTCTCCCTTTTTGCATTCCATTGATCTTCCTTTTTGGATGTCTTTCTCCAATGGTTCTCTTCCCTTGATTTCTCTGTAGGATGTTGTGTTTATCAGTGTAGGAATTCTAGTACAAGTTTCCTTTCCTCTTTTCCAATGATACTAATTTTCCATTGGTGCTTCCTCTTGTAATTCTTTGACATATATAAAAATAATTCAAAATTTGATTTCTTCATTTACTTGTCATGTTTACTTGACCATACTATTCAACAATGTCCCACTGATGATATAGCTTCCACTAACGATTTCTCTTCACCTCTTATTCTATGTATTTCACTACTTTCCTTTCTACGAGAAATTGATTCCACTCAATCCAATCGTAAATATATTTCTATACATTATCTAACCCATGACTTATGTACCTTCTAAACTTATCATGAATCCATCTATATCCATATGTCACAAACTATCCATAACTCTTATATGCATCTTTCCACAATATTGATCCATATGTGATTGTACTATATGGCTGCAACAGATCATCACATATCAAATGTTTCCACTTCAAAGAAAACTTTCCATGTCTAGAACAACTTGTACTAACATTATATTTTCCTAAATACGATCATAAATTTTTTCTAGTGAAATTTCCCATTGACACCTGCGTGGGAACACTGCTTCCATAATCAATTATGTACTTATGATATCTAGCTACTATGAATTTGTCTTTGCAAATACTTGAAACTTATCGAAGGATGGTTCTTTGATCTATAGTATTTATTTCATTGACTCCCCTTGTTTAACATTCATATTCACTAGGAGTCTCTAAGTAGGGTGGATCAAAAAAATACCCACTTTGATGTGGAGTAATATTTCTCTTCATTTGTAGAATCATAATCTCTTTGAACTATGACTTCTTTCTTTTTTCTTATGGATTGATCTTTCACTAAAATTCCTAAAAGTACAATCTCTTCAGACTTTTCTTTATTCACTTGATCTTCTTTTCTTTCTCATGCTACTGCAAATCCTATGATCTCTAGGACCTATTCCTTATCGACATGTTCTTCTTGTTTTTAATTTCTTCTGTAAACTTTCATGTATCTGACATCTTCCTTTTTCTCTATAGACTTTTCTTCATATCCTACTATTTACGATCTTGAGAATATGACTTATGGGTGTCCTCCATTCATTTGATCTTCCTTTACTTGTTCTTGTTTTATTTTTCAAACTTTCTTATATCTGAATTCGGTTATATTTTTCATAGAAGTATCCATCCTGATTCTACAATCACAAGCTATGTGTCCATAGTTATCTAAAGTGTAATATTCAATGTCATGTGTGGCACATAATCATTTGTTTCTTGAACATTTCTTCCATAAGCCCTGTAATTTTCAACTTTATGTCCAAAGTTAGTACAATAAAAACAATGACCATAAAATAAATTTACATACTTGGGAGTAAATGATCTTCTTTGTGGTGTAGTATTTTTTAATTCCTTCCTTGGTTGATCATTCTCTTCTCTTCTATGGATCGTTTCATTATGGTTGAAGATTATTTGTTTCCTAAATGTGGTAGGTAATGTTGAAGATATATCTCTATTATACTCATTCTTCTTTGAATCTTGCTGACCAAGATTCCTTCCTTTGCTTACTTTTGCATAACTCTTACTCTTTTCTTCATTCTTCCTTTATAGAAAGTTGGAGGGCTTCTCTTCAACATTATCTACTGATGAGGTGGATGTTTGTGTCTCTTTAATTTTCTTGCTGAGCTTGACGATTTTAACTTTCAATGTGACAACTTCTTATTCAAGATTCTCAACCTCTTCTTCTTTATTCATCATCTGAATCTTCATGACTTCTTTTGTTCACTTTTATTCTTCAAGTTGGATATTGAAGGAGATTATTTATTTTTCAATTATTCTCTCTTATTGACCAAATTCAGCTTCAAGTTGATTTAAGTTTTCCGTTCTTTCCTTAATATGTTTTTCTCAAAATATTATCTCTCTTATATGCTTCCTTCCTTTTGGTTCCCAAACATTGCTTCTCTTTCATTGCTTCATGTCTTAATGTTGTTATTTTGGCTTCCAAAAACTTCTTTAGTTCCATATGAATTCTGTATGTTTCTTAAATCTCTATGGCTTCTTCTAATTGAGCTTTTAGTTTCACGATGACATGTTGGGATTCTTAGGAACTTTATTGAGAATTATCTTTGACTAATTCTTCCTCAAGACACATATTTTTGTTCCTTTCTTTCATCAATTCTTCTAAATCCTTGATTGATTATGTTTGAAAGTATACTCTTCCTTCTACATAATCTTCTTCTTATGAATTTTTGCGACATGATGAACATCTTTCTTCTTGTTATGTACTTGTACTTTCTTTATCAGAATCTATATTTGTGATGGGATATTCCTCAAATTAGATATTATGTAGCTTATCTCAAATTTATTTAGTTTATGAACAAGGTCCCACTTTGTCCTTTATTGAATCAGGTAATCCTTCTATGACAAAATCCAATGAAATTTTTTTGTTCCTTTTCAATTCCTTCATGGCAGTTGTCTTTAGTTTCTTTGAAGCATTGTATCTTGTAACAACTGATTTCCAAATATCATATCCCTATTCCTTTAAAAATACTTTCCTCCTTCCATTTGACATTTCATAATCTAGACCATTCTAACCATCAAACATTGGTTCTCCATTCACACTACACTCCATGATCTACCTTCTAGTGATTAAACTATTTATTTGAATGAACCTCGCTCTGATACCAATTGTTGGAATACTTAGAGGGGCAGGTGAATTAGTATGAACACTTTTATTACTTTTGACCACAATCTATATTATTTGAATTTATGAGCAGTTCATCAAAAGAATTGAAAACATCATGAGAAGTATAAATAAACAATGAACAATAAGAAACCACACAAGTAAACAATACACTAGTATTTTACATAGAAACCCAATGTGGGAGAAAACTAGTAAATGATTTTATTATATGTCAAAATAAATACATTCATAGGAAGCACCAACATCCTTTTTTTCCATCTAAAATTGGAAGGAGGCTACAACCCCCTAGTTTATTAGGCTCCAACATGAAGGAATCTACAACTCCCTGAATTCCTTGGCTCCAACCAGAAGGAGGCTACAACCCCTTGAGTTCTTCGGAACCAACTGGAAGGTGGTTACAACCACCTGTCCTTGCCCCACCCTGTCACCCTAAAATATAAGTTCCACAATTACTACTACTGCCACTATCTCAACCTGCCACTATATCCAACCTATCACTATCACTTCCACTGTCATTGTCTCATCCAAAAATCTAGATCGTATCTCAACCTCATCAAATTCATGCCAAGATCACCAAGAACATATCTCAAACCATATGCCCAACATCACCACTACATTCCTCTAGTAAGAATGTACCAATATCACCACATACCATCAGAAGATATGGGTGTCAACCAAGTACCAACTTGTACCATGCATTTGTTGATTAACTGGGCCGGTTGTCATTGATGTCAACCCTTGAAACAAGTCCGATACAAATTCGGATAGCCCAACAATATGATTAAGGGACTTCAATTTGATTGATTTATAATGGTATAAAGTTTAATATATTTGATGGTAATACTATTCTATATGGATAGTACATGTCATGCCATTTCCGGTGATATGCAGAACATCACATAACTTCTCACAGTTATAGAGTTATGGCCTAGTGAAGTAGAGAACCCTCATGAGTTATCTAGAAGTTCAAAGAAGTCAAATTAATTCTAGAATCTCCTAGAAGAAGTTGAATAGTCAAGTGGGTGAAACTAGGAGTTAATCATGGGTATAGTTGTTGCATCAAGACATAAATTCAATAATAAAGTGGTTGCAACAAGAATTTATGAATTGACTAATTATAGAAAAGTTAGTTGCAACAAGAAGTTGTGAGTAAAGAGAAATTATTTAAATAATAAAGTGGCTACAAAAATAAGTGGTGAGTTTACTATTTATGGACAAGTCAAAGTGGTTGCAAAAGAAATGAATTAAATAATAATTTAGTTGCAATTAGAAGTGGAGAATTTACTTTTTGTAGAAAAGTGATTTAGAAGTGGACAAGTGGTTAGAAGTGGGTTAGCCCTAAAATAAGGAAAGTGGGTTAAGTTGGTTAGAAGGTAACCTCTTGAGGAAGCTACATGAAAGTATAAATAAGAGAGAAAGGATCTCCCGTTATCACCTATTGAATATCATTGAATATCTATTTTGTGAAAGGTTATTTAGGAAGGTATTATTGATAGAGAAAAGTGTCATAGAAAAAGTGTGGCAGGAAAAGTGTGGTAGAAAAAGTACGGCAGGAAAATTGTAGCAAGAAAACTGCGATAGAAAAAGTGCGGTAGAAAAATCGTAGAAGAAAAAGTGTGGTAGAAAAATAGCGACTAGAAAAGCACGGCTGAAAAATCGTGGCAGAAAACTTGTGGTAGAAAAATCACGGAAAAAAAAATGCAGTAGAAAAAGTGTGGCAAAAAAAATCACGTCAGCAGAATCACGGCAGCAAGATCGTGGCAACGAATCCGCACCAACATAATGCTACAAGAAGAAAAATGTATGGTTTTAATATGTGTAGTGTTAAATTTATGAATCTGGTTGAGGGTTTCCCTTCCAAATCTATTGGATGACATCTTGAAAGTTTAGGGCTTGTCGTAGAGTTGATTTTAGGCAGATCTATTGTGTTTAGGAGTCACAGAGTCACGAAGATGAGGGAAGACCTTAAGCCCTTATTTTTCTGGAAATGAATGAAGGAGGACATAGTTAGCTACGTGGAGATATGTCTAGAATGTCAGCAAGTGAAGGCTGAGAATAGACATCCGATATGATTACTACAACCACACGTCATTCCGAAACTGAAATGGGAGGTCATTTTGATGCACTTTATTTTTGGATTTTCTCTGACAGCAAGGAGGAATGACTTGGTTTTCATGGTAGTTGGCACTCTGACAAAGAGTGCACATTTTACTCCTATGCATACGACGTATCAGGTACCATAAATAGTTAGATATTTTATCAGCGAGATTGTAATATTTCATGGCATGCCAAAAAGGATCACATCAAATAGATGATTCGTGTTTACTGGATGTTTTTGGACCAGTTTCCAAGAGGCCTTAGGGACACAACTGAACTTTAGTACAACATATCACCGTGAGATCAATGAGAAGATAGAAAGAATGAAATTTTTTTTGGAAGATATGTCATGTATGTATGTGATGGACCAAGAGAAGCATTGGGAAGAGTTATTGCCACTGGTAGAGTTTGCGTACAACAACTATCAAAGTAACTTTAAGATGGAACAGTTTGATTCTATTTACACGTGATCGAGTCAGACACCATTGAAATGGGATCGACTTGAGGATAGGGTCATGGTAGGACCGGAATTGATCCAAGAAATGGAATAACAAATGCAATCAGTAAGACATAGAATTAAAGAAGCACAAGATTGAAAGAAGAGTTATGCCAATGCACATCGTATTGACTGCAATTATGAAGTTGATGACCGGTTTTTCCTGTGGGTAAAACTGCACAAGCGTTCGAACAAGTTTGGGAAGTGAGATAAACTCTCTCCTAGGTTGTGGGACCTTTCGTAGTTGTGGAAAGGAAAAGACTTGTGTGTTATCGACTAGCATTGCCTGATTCTTTGAGGTGTATGCATGATGTCTTTCGTGTATCTATTTTGAGACATTATGTTAGTGATCCTACACATATGATTGACATGAGTTCCTTCCAAGTGTCAGATGAGGGTGCACTCATGGTGGAACACTCGATGAGGTCAAGGTCTAGTGGGACAATTATAATCCACACTTGACTAACTGGGAGGATGCATATGATATGCACTAGCAGTTTCCGTATTTGTTTGATAGATTAGACATATATATCTTTTCAGATACTTTATTATTTCATTTTATATAATGTACAACTTCGAGAGGAAGTTTAAAACAAGAGGGGGTGTATATAACATCCATCTCTTGCAATCAAATGTTATCGAATTAGTCTTTAGGGAAACTTGCATGTGAGTGATCTGGTTATAGTACATGGTTATATATTTCACTTATGGATTTTTATGATGATGTCGATGGTTATGATTCGATTTTATTGATATATGCATATTGACAGATGTTATTGATGAGTTTTCTCTGAGTGTGCAGGACACTTGACAGATTGTAGATGCCAATGGAATCACTAGACCTCCTTGGACTCTGGATTGATTCAGGGAATGGAATGTATTGGTTTGAGCATTTCATTTATGCATATTTGACATATGATCGATTATATTATGATGTTATATATGGATTGTTGGCAGTGTTTTGTTAATGAATACAGAATGATGAATGCTTCCTAATATGGCTCACATAAGGAGTAAATGGGCCATCCACGTAGAGAATATATTGAGAGAGAGTTATGGTAGAGTCCCTGACACAACCTACTAGCACTCGCTCCATGGCTCGAATTATAGGTTAATGATTACCTATTTTGAGAGGTCCATGATGCCATGAGGGAATACTGAGACAGTCGCTCATGAATATTTATAAGGGGTGTACAGTCAGGAAGGGTCTTTATTCCTTAGAAACCTTTAGTCCCTCACAAGGTCACCTAAATGGAGTGTTGACTCCAAGGGTTGGAAAACTACCAAAACCAGTCAAAGACGAGTGGCACCCTTGGAGCACAAAGTGTGTCTTGAAGGGAATGTCACATATGATATGTGCTAACAATTTTTGTATTTGTTTGATATATTAGACATATATATATTGTTAGATACTTTATTACTACATTTTATATGCTGTACAACTTCGGGATGAAGTTTAAAACAAGAGGGGGTGTATATAAAATCCCTCTCTTGCGATCACATGTTATCCACTTATTATTTTGAGGACACTTGTGTGCGAGTGATCCAATTATAGTACATAGTTATATATTTCACTTATGTATTTTTATGATGATGTTGATGGTTATGATTTGATGTTATTGATATATGCATATTGACAGATGCCATTGATGGGTTTTCCTTGAGTGTGCAAGACACTTGATAGATTGTAGATGTCGATGGCATCACTAGACCTCCTTGGACTCTAGATTGAGTCAGGGAGTGGATTCTATTGGTTTGAGAATTTCATTTATGCATATTTGACATATGATTGATTATATTATGATGTTGTATATGGACCATTGACAATGTTTTGCTAATGAATTGAGGATGACAAATTTTTGCTAATATGACTCACATAAGGAGTAAAGGGGCCATCCACATAGAGCATATATTGACAGAGAGTTGTGGCATATTCCCTGACACAACCTACTATCACTCCCTCTGTGGCTTGAATTGTAGGTTAAAGATTACCTAGTTCAAGAGGTCCATGATGTCATGAGGGAAGAATGAGACAGTCCCTCACAAAGATTTCTAAGGGGCGCACAGTAAGGAAAGGTCCTTATTCCTTAGAAGCCTTTAGTCCCTCACAAGGTCACCTGAATGGAGTGTTTACTCCAAGGGTTGGAAAACTACAAAAACGAGTCAAAGGCGAGTGGCACCCTTGGAGAACAAAGTGTGTCTTGAAGGGAGCATTGCAGAAATAAAACTTGAGTCAATGAATCTAGGTGGCCTAGAAAACCACGAGAGAATAACTAAAACCTGTAAAATCTTTAAGCATTGCTAAATTTAATTAATTAATCAATTAAGGATTTAATTAATTAATTGTGAATCCCCTAATGAAAATATAAGACTATGAAAAATGTAAGCCTAAGTCTAATCTTGGTGAAAATGCTAAAATTAAATTACAAATTAAATAAAATAGGAAGGAGGCAAATCAATTCAAGAAATTAAGAAAGATGAAATAAGTCTAAAGAATTAACACAATACACATGAGTGTAGAAAATACCAAATTTGAACTTAAGATAAGGGAGGAATAAAGCATAAAAGAATGTGTGTACATAGAAAGGTATCTAGAGTCTAGTTAACACTAGTCTAACTAGAGAAGAATCATATTTTAACTCGACTCAGTTTAGAAAGGCGTTAATCATTAATTGGAAGTAAGGGAAATAAAGAGACAAATAAGAGTGATTTAAGGAGCACATTTAGGAAGGGTGAAGGAAATTGAATTTAATTAAAATAAAATGTGGAATTGCTTTTGCAACCTAAGGAAATAATGAAAAGTGTAAGGGGGGAAATAATTCTAAATTATTTAATTAAAAAGAGAATTAATTGTGCAAGGAGGATGTGTCATGGGGAAATTCTATAAATCAAATGGCCTAGAGGAGAATTGGATCACACGGGGATGAGTAAAGTTATGCTTCATAATTTTTGACTGGTTGTACTTTTGAGAGTTCGGATACCCATATTGAGAGAGAGTGTGGTGGCTGTACCTTGCAAGGCAATATGAAAGCTATAGGATTTGTGGTTGTGTGTGTGGGTGGCCTCTTTGCGGCTTGGGGAGATAAAGGGGGAGAAGAGTACCCCTAGAGTTGGCTGGGAGGTACTGGTGAAGCCTGAGAGATTAGTGAGTGGGAGTCGGAAAGAGCACTAGTGCCAAGGAATATCATCAAGTCCATGGAAGGTCACAATATTTTTATTTAAGTTTGTAATTTTTATTAAGTTAAAAATTCTATATGTATTCTCTAGAAATATTTTCATAAATGGTTATTTTATTTTTGATATTGATTGGGAAAATCTTGATGGTTTTTGTGAAATTTTCTGATAATTCTATCCCTTCAAATCTTAAAACGTTTTATGGTTGCTGGTGAATATACATGTACATAATAAAAAATTTCAATCGCTGCCATGAATTGGTCTTTCAAAGTTACCTTAATATACAGTTTCATAGTGTGATTTTACTTTGGATCGGATAGAGTAATTTAGGGTCAATAATAATGTCCGTTATAATAATGACTTCGGCAAAAAAACCCCTTGAGAGGAGGGAAACCCTTTTCTCTGGTTACATGGGCACACTAAATTCGTTTAATTTTTATTTGTTGGGATGTGTTGATCGCTTCCTTGGGGAACGCTCTTAGAATTTTAATAAAATTTTGGGATAGCCACGATTGTTGCAGTCCTTGGAGGCCTTCGAAATATAATTTTGTTGTCCGTATAAACCATTAGTTTCTCAGACTCGACCACTTCATGTAGAGAAATTTTATTCCAAGATTATTCTTCCAGTGATTTATTTCAATCTCTCTCTCAACAGTCGCGCACTTCCTCCAGTGATGGAAAGAACCGTTCCTGTAGTGAAATTTGCTCAGAATGTATTTCCTGAGGCGAATTTTGGAACTCTCTCTCACCAAAGAGAATTTCCTAGAGTGTTGAGGACCACTTCCTATAGCGCTCCACCTCCTGAGGGACGAAAGTAGAGATCCCATCATTCTTTTTAAAATTGTTTAGGGCTATGTAGATTTCTCAATTCTTTGTGCACGAGGAGCCGATCGATTCTCCCTGCAATTGCACCCGCAAACCTCCCCAGACAGCATCGGCTTCGTGTTCTGTGTCTCTCTGCGATTTGGTTGGGTCCTGTTTCGGCTGCTGCCATGTACATTTCTGCTCCAGACGTTGACCGCCGCTGCCTCCTGGCACAACCTGCAAAAGACCAAGCTGTGCCGTCAATTTTTTTTCTGGAAATTTTTCTTTACTGATTAGTTTTGTATTCACCTCTGAGATCAGGTGAAATGGCCACCACCCAACAACATTTGGCTGATACATATATCAATGAGGCTTCCAAATTGAATGGAGATAACTACGTCAATTGGAAATTCAAGTTGCAAACTATTCTTGAATTATTTGGTGGTTGGACGATTGTGAATGGCACTGAGCTGAAGCCAACAGATCCTGCATTACTTCTAGATTGGAATAAGAGGGAAGCCAGAGCAAAGGTTACATTGCGAATGTCTGTGCAAGACAAGATTATTCCTCACATTAGAAATTGTGACACGTCTAAGAAAACATGGGACGTGCTCAAAGGTCTTTATGAAACCAAAGATGCAAACCGGGTATTGTTTCTAAAGACCAAATTAATGTCGATCAAGATGGAAGCAAATGAAGGGGTAAGTAAGTACATCTCTCACATCAAATATTCAACTGATAATTTGGCAGCTATAGGTGAAAAAGTAGCTAGTACTACTTAAGTAACTATCTCTCTAAAAGGTTTACTACCAGATTATAAAGTGTTTATTTCAGCACTTGCAGCGAGAGAAAAACCCCCAAATTTTGTAGATCTTACAGGTATTCTCCTTCAAGAAGAAGAAAGGATGAAAAATTATGATCAGGATGCTAAAAGTTCAGATCTTGCATTGATGGCACGAGGTAAATATATGCGCAGAGGTAAACAATGGAGCAAATAGTGGAATGGAGACAGAGGCAATTTTCACTCAAAACAGAAAGGTATGGCTCAAACTGATAGAAATAATGGAGATGGTCATTATTGGGGCAAACCAAGACACCTCAGTAGAAATAATTATCAAAAGAAATATAACAGTAATAGAATCCACAATGAAAGTCACAATGTAAAGTACAATGGGAATTTTGCAAATACAGATGATCCTGAAATTAATGGATTAAGAAATCTGAGATT
>CBVK0101938564.1:0-12486 GCA_900067695.1 Picea abies
TTTATCCCATATTTCTTTTGTTGATGCACAATGCATAACTTTAACAAATTTTGACCCTGCTAGACCTCCTATTATTGCATACATAGCTTTGGAATTACTCTCATAGAGTCTCTTACCTGTAGCATCTATTAGAATGGTTGTTGGGACTTCATATTCATTTAGTACAGCCTGCCAGATATCTACTCCTTGAGTTTGTAAAACCTGCCAGATATCTACTCCTTGAGTTTGTAAAAACAACTTCATCCTGATACTCCAAAAAGCATAATTATGACCATCAAATAAAGGAAATCCATGTTTTGTAAATTCTAACTTCTTATCCATTACGAATGATCAAAAACTTCCAGTGGTTAAACTGATATCTTGAAGTAACCTGCTCTGATACCAATTGTTGAACATGATAAGTAAATTGAGAGGGGGGNGTGAATCAGTTGTATAAAATTTCTTTCATTTTATAAGAAGATTACTTATTTATCAATAAATCATGCCTTTAACATTTAACTTGCAGTAATACAATTAATCAATAAATATACAGTCACATAAATGAAATAGTGACACAACGATTTTTCATGAGGAAACCCAAAAGGGAAAAACCTCTTCTTCTTATGAATGAAAGGCAAGCTCCAAATCCTCTTTACATTCTTATTTTATCTGAGCTACAACCCAGATGAGGCTACTACCTATGTTTCTTCAGCACCTACTGAATGGAAGCTACAACTCCCAGATGTACAAGCACCAACTTGTACAGGAGACTTTTACAGTCTCCCCTTGTTCCTCCCTACCACCCTGAAATCATTCTCTGTCACTAAGAACCTACAAACCAACTCTTTATCCTCAAATTTTACAGATCCATATATCTCCCTTTTTCTTTTCTTGCAACATTCACTTTATATATCTTCCTATATCATCAGCGTGTACAATCAAACCCTCAGGCTTCAAAGAATCCATTACAATAACTGAATAAATTCCTTAAAGTAATTCTTATTGGCCAAGGCATCAAGATGAACAATATCCACATGATCAATTTAAACATTTAACTAGAACCGTTCGATGAACATACATCTGTTTTAATTTTTCAGCACGGAATAACCCTTGAGCGCTTTGGAAAACCACTTGTGCTAACCCATATGTCCATTGGTCGTGAACACAGGTTAATCGAAATGCATTTCGGCAATTCGACAATCCTGTGTCAAAGAGTCTTGACACTTCAAGTTACGAAACGTCAAAATAGAGCTTAGCATTGTGCTAGATCCTCCCTCTCACATGACCATCGGTGGTAGCCACTGCCTACACCAAAAAGGTATTTTGGTGTTTCTCATTTCAGCATTTTGACATTTATTATGATGAAGTGTTTCAATACTCCAAGTCACGAACCCCAAAATTTTCGGTGTTTCGGCATTTCGCATTTCGGCATTTCGACATTTCTGTGATGAAGTGTTTCGACACTCCAAGTCACGAACCCGGAAATGATCGGATGGCTTCACATTTGATCTGGTGGACATAGATCAGACGGTTCTCGTCAACTTCTCGAGGAAAGATCAATGGTCATGTACAACTCTTATATTACTCCTCCAATGCTTAATCCAATAGATATGACTTAATCATTCATCGAGATGGATGGCTGTCATGGTTTCGGTATTTCAGCATTCGAGACTTCGTGATGTTGAAGTTTTTGCTTACCATGAAAAAATCCCGAAATAGAAATTCCCAGAAACCCTAAATAGAAAATCCCGGAATTATGTGACGTGTGTCCCTTTCAATATTTCAGCATTCAGGATTTCATGATGTTGGAGTTTTTTCTTACCATGCAAAAATCCCGAAATAGAAACTCTCGGAATCTCGAAATAGAAACTCCCAGAGTGACGATCTTCAAAATTGACGATCTACAAAATTCAAGTTGTGCCTGTGCAAACTGACCAACAAAAATGGGCATCAGTTCTTCATTGAAGATCCACCCCGCATCAGGATCCCCCTTTGTCAATTGTAAGGGTGTGATAATGGCGATCGGACTATCGATTTCCTTGGATGGTTGTTTCGGGGTAGCATTTGTGGCCGGCTTGTTTGACATGAGTAGTAATGAGTCACCTGACCCCTTCGAGGGCATCTCTATTTGACCTTGGGCCTGCTTACTCGACGTACCCTTTTCAAGGTTTCCTTCCTGTTGGTAAGGGATTTTGGCTCCTCGCTCTGAGGTTCCAGCCTCCCCTATTTTCTCTTGGTTCTTCTCCTTGTTAGGACTCGAGTCCTTTGAACCTTTGACCCCCGTCTACTGTGTGACCATAAGCTTTGGGGTTTCACCTTGTAAAATCTAAGGGAGACAACTCTGCCGATGCTCTTGGAATTTAAACAAATTGGCCTTATCTCTGGGCGGCAGGGCTTGAATCCGAATCAGGACTTCTGCATAGGACCTTGCACCCCGAAATATTTCATCATGAGGGGAATCCTCATTTTCATATCTCTTCAGGCTACAACTCACCAGGTGATTGCTCACAACGCTACTCGGGTCATGCTTCTTGAACTCAATATCCACCAGCTTCATTTCCTCTAAAACCATAGCCTCGACTTTGGCATGGCCAAAATCTAACAAGGAATATGCGCCAATATGAATGGGGAAGGGTGACCATACCTTCTTGGATACTCCTTTGAGCTCTTAGCTTATTCCGTCGAGCATAGTCTGCCTGACGATCTCATGACACAATAGATTATATGGAAAAAATAGCGGTATAGCATATGGGGGGACAGAGGTGATGAAAACCCTAATATATGAAAATTTTGCCTCTATATACCAATCTTCCATACTACTCAGGTTGGTCGTGATGCTATCTGAAATCCTGGGTGGCGGCTGGCCGAAGATGGCGATGTGCAATGACACCATTACCTAGTTGAAGATTTCGTAAATGAATTCTTTGGCATTATCCTCCCAAAGCTTCGAGTGGTAGACATGAATAGGCTCTGTATTAGATGGAGCCCAGCTCCAATTCATTAATGGGAAGGGTGTCATGAAGAAGATGGCATCCATGATGTAAGCAAACATAAAGAATGAAGCCGCTTTCTTACTTTCCCTCTGCACTCATTATTCGGTAATTTGACTGGTCAAACTGTCAAACAACAGTTTGTCCCGGTCTAAGGAGAAGCCCTCGGCAACTGTATAAATGAGTGGTACCCATGGGAGGAAAAAATGGGTAGTGTCCTCCCTCCCATACAACCTGCAAGCCATCATTGCTATGTACTTGAATTGTGGCTCCAAGGAGGATATTGAATAGATCTCGTTAGTGTCGGCCCTGAATTTCGCGGGGTGTGAGACCCAATCTTTGATCAGATCGGACAAACTTCTTGCATACTGCTCGCACTCCTTCTTCTTGAAACCTTCTAGAAATTCAGCATTGTGACTGAGGTTTGGTGTGGGTGACAATTTATACATTGCCCGCAAATGTTCTGGCCTAAAAGTCCCAATCGTTACCTTCTATTCACTGGTAATCGTTCTGGTTGGGATATTCACATGGTCCAATGCCCACCTAATCATATCACAATAGGGAATAAGCTGGGGCCTTGACGCGATTTTGTTCATCTCTGCTTGAGCGATGATTTTGTATTTGGTTGATAAGTCGTCATTCTCGTTGTCGCTAGAATCATCCGAACAACTTATAGACTCAGATTGCAGAATGTTGGAAACGTATGACCAGGTCTTGACAGCATTAATACTCCACTGCGAGGTATTAGAAACCACGTCTAAACCCCGACGTGAACTCTCGACAGCTACCTTGGACGTTTTTCATGGAGCCATGATAGAGAAACCTACAACTGGACCTCCTGTCAAAAAAATTTGAAAAGCACAAAACAATGGTTATCCTGGTGAAATGGTTTTGCGTGCAAATAGAAATGAAAACTGCAATAATGAAGGAAAAACTCTCTATCTTGGTCATTTAAACCCATGGGTGTCCTTGCCAACAGAATGGTCGAATCGCATAATAGAAATATTTAGAAGTAAAAATGAGATCCTACTATCTGTCACCTCACTGTAAATCAAATAAATGCCATAAATGCTTGACGAGTCATAACACGAAAAAACACAAAAACATTTAAAACTTACTCTGTAGACGGTGCGTGTTAAAGGTTGCTTAATGCGTCGATTAATATAGTTTAGTTCCTTTAAGTGCATTTTAGTCTTTAATACCCTTTTTTTGGTGTTCACCGTATCAGAAGATTTCACTCCTAACCTTTGAGCCCCAAACACCCGAAATCACGATGATGCGATTTAGTTGATTACTCGTGATCTGACTTAAGCTCTTAATTAATCCACGCTTAATTAATGAATATCGTGACTTCACGACTCAGAGCTACGAAGGTATTGCTTTTTGGGAGACCGATCGTTGAGTCATGAAACCATGATAGTGCTTAGCTAAGGTTTAAAGTAATTTACTCCCGACACTAACTTGGGTAAACTTTAAAACTGTTATCGCCACTTCATGTGTCGGAATACTAAGGACAGTGGGAAGCATCGCAAAACAAGCAAAATCCCGAAACCAGATTTTTGGGCTTAAATATAACATCTCACTTATTTAGAAGAAGGTGGCTCCAACACATCCCTTAATATTGTTAGGCTCCCCCATCTTTGTATCCCACTCTAAAACCAAATCTCCTTGCTTGCAGTCCCCTCCTTTAGAATCAACTTCTTCTTGTATTCTGGTGTATTATGTTGAGGGAGGGGGGTGGGGTTTTGTAATCAATACATATTCTTGGTTTGGCTCAGTCAACAAATGTTCATCATCCCCCTTCCATTTGATGAAGCCAACTCATTTCCCTCCAAATCTTATCAAATTGTCAATTTCATCCTCTTGTGTAGAAGAATAGTCATCCCAGTCTTCAGAGAGGTTAGAGGCATCATCAAGATAATCACCCCAACTTGTATCTCTCTCCTGCTCCAGAACAATGGGGTGGGATTCTACCAAAGAACTATCCCTTATGTATGTTTCATGCAAATGTAACGTCTCGTCATTACCTTGTGTAATGTTGTCCTTGTGATTGCTAGAAATATTTTGGTCACCCTTTCCCTTGGTCCATGTTATCTTATTAATATTGTATTCTTCTACCAAGGGAAGAGTGGTCCAGCCTTGAAATAAGCAGGGATATACAAAGTTGTAGTTATTATGTCCATGATTACACCTTTCAATGTGTTCCTTCCTCTTTGGCTTGTTATGCAAAGTGATGCAATCTTGGTTCCTGACGAGAATAGTTGTGTAGGACAAGTCCATATGTAGACTTCTACCTAAAGTAGAAACCCATTCCCTAGATAATATCATTCCCCAAGTGTCAAGTACATCGACAACAACGACGTCCATTATGATTGGGAAATCAGGGTAGTCAACAATGTGGACTTCAAGACCTTCCATCAAGCCATAGACCTTGATTCTCTTTGAATGAAATCTACAAACGTTGGCATAAGGTCCTGTAAATTCCAGCCCCAATTGGTTCATAACCTTCAAAATCATCATATTGACAAATGAATCAGAGTCAAGCATGCAATTGTGAATACATAGGTCATCTATTAGCAAGGAAGTGAGAAAGGGTGTTTGTTCATTTTTCTCAAAATGACCATTTTGTAATAGTGTGGAAATTTATTTGAACAATTGTTGGTCATCTGGGTTTTTTTTTGTCAAAGAAGGTATTTCCAACATTCCACGAATCCTTTTGAACTTTTGTAATATGTAGGCCATACTAGTTCTTAAGTTGGTCCCATCATTTCTAGGTTTTGGGAAAGGTTGGGGTGGATCCCTAGCATACACCTGGGGCTCTTCAAGCTTCACCCTTGAGTCCTCACTTGTTTGGCTCAAGAACTCAATCCTAGGCTTCCTCATATCTTCATTTTCGTGGATTTGTTTTGGCGTGAACAAGGTAAATATGGAATCTACATAATTAGATTTCTCATGAGTAGCCTTTGGGTGATCACATTCAAAATGGGATTCTTTTCACAATAAGGACTTAGGATAATCTTCTTGCCTCACAACATTTTTAGATTCAAAGTGTTTGGACAAATTTGTTCTTTTGGAGCATGAGGTCTTATTGTCTAACTAGTATTTTGAGGAAGTCTCATAGAAGGAGGATTTTGGGCTAGTGATATTTCCCTTTCGAACTAAGTGATTTCTTCATAGGTACCTAGATCCTCAGAGGGTTCATGTTGTTTTGAAAAACTTAAGGCATATTTCATAGTTGAGAGACCATTCTTCCAAGTACCAGTCCCTTTAGGGGGAATGAACAACTTAATCTCATCATTTACCTCTAGTATCTCCGGGAAATCAGGTTATTCTTCCCCAACATCTTCCTCATTGAACTATAGTACATCATCTTGGTCCTAGGGAATGGGATCACACAATTTGAGATTTTCTTCAACTTGGAAAGAACCATCTTGTGCTTCCTTGAGGTTTGTAGGGAATCAATTCCCGAGGATGAATTGGAAGTTCCTTCGAAAGAATTTAAGTATTGTCCGAGAATAGCGCTCTCTGGTAGAAAGTCATAATCAATTCGACTAAGTAAGGTATTAACCTATCATTAAATTTCCTAACAACTTCATCATTTTGTTTGAAAATGTTGATATATTGGGAATAAAGGGACACCATATCTTCCATCACACCCAATCTTTATAGGAAAACTTGTTCTAAACCTTCACAGGTTGTGAGGAATTTTCTTGGGAGGTTAGTGCTCCATTTTCTAGCATCTCTAGGAAGTGAAGCAAAGAAAAGTCTCATAAATGTGTCAAGATTTTCTTTCCCGAACAGATGGAAATCATATATCTCATGAAAATTGGTCCAATGTGTGTCACCAGAAGCCCTAGATTCTCCGAAAAACTTGGGTATCCATGAATCGACATATTTAGAGAGATCATATAATCCTCCTTGGATATTGGCCAAGTCTAAAGGGTTGAAGAGTTATCTGAGAGCCCATTTAGGAGGGTCCATGGGGACAATAGGAACTACAAGACAAGAGAGTGTGTACTGACGTCCGGTATAGGTCGTCATTAGTGGAGTGACCAGACAATATCCTTGAGATTATCAAAGGGATGAGGGGATCATCCTCAGTGGAATCGCTAGGTAAGCTTTGTGAAATAAAGGCTTTGGATAAATTCTTGCCAAAAAAGTGTCATTCGAGAAATATTGACTCCATGTTCCCTGACAATGGTGCCAAAAATGTTATCGCACAATCAATACTTGCCCAAAGCCCAAGGCAAGTTAGAAAAGATTGGAGTAACAAGGGGGTGACCTATCACTATCACCTTAATAGGAAACCCCTTTCTATTTAGGAGTATATCAAGATTATCCCAGGGGAGATGTCCCCAGTGACCTAAAGGGATGATGAAACTAAAGAAAGGATAATAATACGCCCCTCTCACTGCTCACTCAATTCAAAAGGTTATCTATGTCTTTAAGAAATTAATCAAAGTGAAAATAAAGTGCACCTGCCCAAAACAAGACAACAAATGGAAAATATGGCAACTTTCAAGTACCAAATGATGTTAGTTCTTCATAAGACCATGAACCTTTGAAAATAAGCTAGCTGATATAAATATGCAACAATATAAAAGTTTGTAACAACAATAAGTATTTTGTAACAACTGCAAAAAATATGCCTTGGAATTACTTGAAAAGACAATGAAAAGGTAGCTTTAACTAGGCAGAATGATAATCAATTGTTGCAAGCAATTTAAGCAATGTCTAACTAGCATTAAATGCTAGTATTGCAGTGAATTTTCTGTGGTTAGATGGTTGTAGCAATATTTTGTAACAACAACACGTATTAGTGCTAAGTGTTGGATCATGTTGTCATTGATGCCAATGGTTTGATTGATTGATGTCAAGTGATTGATTGATGTCTTAATGATTGATGAGTAATGTATATGTATTTTCCTTGATGAGAATGATAGATTTCAAAGTGGAAACCAATTGATAAAGATGGATCATTGATATGATGCATATATGAAGATGAATCAATGAGTTGTCATTGATACATGATGATGCATAGTTTGTTTGATGAAAAGATGACTCATTATTGTCTTATCATGATTGATAAGGTGAACAAATGGATGAAATCCAAAGTGGTCCCCTTATGGTGAAATACCTCACACAAAGATGCTTTGCATATTGAATTATCCTAGAAGAATGGTTGGAGGACCCATGCTTTTATGTGAAATAATGAGATTAAGATCAATAAAGTTGTTCGTGAAACTATCCTAGATGAATAGTTCTTGTCATGCCATTTCTGGTGGTATGTGGAATGTCACATAACTCCTCACAGTTTGAGAGTTATGGCATTAAAAAGTTGAAGGACCCCCATATGAAGGCTTGAAGCCCCTAAGGTCAAAGAAGTCAAAGTGACCTAAAAGAAGAAATCATTATTTAAATGATAAATTAAAGTGACAAAGTCAAGGTGGATTATTTAAATAATAAAGAGAAGTGACAAAATCAAGAAAGATTATTTAAATGATAAAGGTGACAAAATAAAAAAGGAATAAAGTATTGGAGAACTTCTATTTATGGAAACTGGTTAACCCCAAAATAAGGAAAAATGGTTAAATGACCTAGAAATGGGTCAAGTGATCTAGAGGATGAAAGTATAATTAATATAGTTATGGTCTCTTGTAGAACATCTTTTTGGTGGATCAATGGAGAGCTTCTTGTGAATATCGTTTGGAGTATTGATGGAGAGCTTCTTGTGAGAGCATCTTATTGGTGTGGATCTCTTGAGCATGATTGAAGATCTATTCTAAGGAAGAGAGCGAGAGGAGTATCTCATGGACGCATCAAATTTTTGAAAATGTTGAATATCTTGAGGGAAAAATTCTCGGATTCACAGAAAACCCTATTTTCTGATGCATACGTGGGGTATTTGTGTATAGGGTGCATATACATTGAAGGTATACATAGGTTGGCTGTGTATAGGTTGATTATGTACACAGGATGACTGTGTACATGGAGCGTATAGTGGACAAAATCATGGATATTTGTGTTTGAGCTGGTGCCAAGCTCTTGGATGATGAGGCAGGTTCCAGATCTGCATTCTATGGGATCAGATCTATCACTGAGACACTGGTATGGTTACATTATTTTCTTGATGGATACTATTGTTTGATGTGTTGTGAATGCTTAGGGAATTCGTGGTATGGATTCTATGATATGGTTCAGTTTGGATGATTTGGTTGATGGAGTGATCAGTACTCTTGTGATTCAGTGGTGACATGATTGCTATGGTGTACTAGTTGTTTATACATGATTGAGATAACATTCATATTGATTTGTTGTGGAGCATGAGAAAGCTATTGGAGATATTGGATGTGTTGTGACTAGCTAGTGGTCATATTGGACAATGAGAGACAAAAGAGAATGATATATTGATTGCAGAGAATATGAGTTGATCTTTATGGATGAACCCTAACATCTCAGAAGGTATACGTAGGTTGTTGTATACACTGACCGCGTGCATACGCAAGCTGTAGTGAGCCAGGGCGCGTGCACACACTGGTTGCACTACTAACAGGTCACGTACCTATTGACATATTAATATATGTTGAGGATTGTTGCCTCATCTTAGTTGGTACTGAGGGTGTAAGCTGAGTTTTGCATTATAGAGATGGTGCTCTTGTAGAGTTGTACTCTATTCAGTTCCTGTTGATAAACCCCTGGATTGTTGTCTATTAGGACCACACAATGTACCTTTTTGCCTACACTTTTTTCCACCATTACACTCTTGTTTTACTCACATTTAAACTCATATTATCACTTTACCCTATCTTTCCAAAGGTATACAACGTCTCTTCTCTTTACTATATGTTTAATCTATTTTGCATATAATTTTACATTACTCTCGTACTTAACCATTGATCAGAAATGTATAAGTGCTGAAACAGTTCGAACTGCAGATTAGCATTGAGGCCTGTTGCTGAAACAGTTAAAGCACGCAAACCCTGTGGCTAAAACAACAACTCATACAGAAGAAGTTGTTACATAGTCTGTGGTCAATGATACTGAAACACAGAAGAAGTTGTTACATAGTCCTCGATCAACGATGCTGAAACATAGAAGCCGTTACATAGTCTGTGATCAATGATGCTAAAAATCAGAAGCAGTTACACAGTCCGTGGTCAATGATGCTGAAACAACAACTCACACAGATTGACTACAACAGTTTCACCTCGAGCTAGCATCAACCATCGCTGCTGCCTGAGAGGTGCTGAAACAGTCAAAACACAAATCCCGTGGCTGAAACAGCCTACGATTTGCGATGCTGAAATAGCATACAACAACAGTAACAAGAGACAAATAAAGAAGCTGTTACTCCAGCCGCAACAACAACACCTCACTCAGCACTTGTAATAGCATTCTGTTGTGGGAGACTAGGATATCCTATTTCAGTTTAGAAAGTCGATTTGACTAAAAATAGGAATCAGATGTACACCTGTAATTAGTGGATTAAATTGTATCGAAGGGATCCTCCTCTTTAAATAAGAGGAAATCACCATTCGAGAGGATCTCATGTTTTTGTATTAAGAAAGGATTTACAGAGGGGGACGTATTTTACTTCAGATTGTAATGTAACACAGTTGACAGATGAATAAAATATTGTTCTGAGCATTTCTCTCTAGTTCCTTTCGTTCTAGGGGAATCTTGTGAGAAGGGAGGGCCCACCTCCTTCACAAGATTCACCCGTTAGATTTGTAGTGTGTTAGTTTGATTTCTGTTTATGCCTTGATTAAATTCTGTTTTGCTGAAACACTACTTTATTGAATTCTATTTTGTTGAAACACTACTTTACTGAACTCTGTCTTGCTGAAACTCTGCTTTATTGAATATTACATTGTTTTCATGAGATTCATGCTTGGGTAACTGTTTAGTAGCAATCATGTTTGATGAATTTATGAAAGTGTGCTAATCAGAAACAGGTGTTGAAGTTTCCTTCTTAGGAAATAGGGTCTTGTTCTCTGTCAGAGATAGTTAGCCTTCAGTGCATTAATGAGTTCATGAAAGTGTTCTAATCAGAAACATGTGCTGAAGTTTCCTGCTTAGGAAATAGGGTCTTGTTCTCTGTTAGAGATAGTTAGCCTTCAGTGCATTAATGAGTTCATGAAAGTGTGCTAATCAGAAACAGGTGTTGAAGTTTCCTGCTTAGGAAATAGGGTCTTGTTCTCTGTTAGAGATAGTTAGCCTTCATTGCATTAATGAGTTCATGAAAGTGTGCTAATCAGAAACATGTGTTGAAGTTTCCTTCTTAGGAAATAGGGTCTTGTTCTCTGTTAGAGATAGTTAGCCTTCAATGCATTAATGAGTTTATGAAAGTGTGCTAATCACAAACAGGTGTTGAAGTTTCCTTCTTAGGAAATAGGGTCATGTTCTCTGTTAGAAGATAGACAGCGTTCAACGTGTATGACAATTATTTCAGTTAAGCAATGAGCTCATGAAGTGTGATGAACGGAAAAAGGTGTTGAAGATTTCTGCTTTGGGAATAGGGTTCTGTTCTCTGGTTACATAATAGTTGGTCTTTCCTGTTGCAGTATCTTGTTGTTATTTTAATGTAATCCAGGATTCTTCAATTAATCATTTCTTTAAACTTTGAGCTCTGCAATACGTAGGTTGCTTTCCTGTAATTCAAGTTAGAACTTCAGTTTGTTCAAGGCAAGTGTGATTAATATAGTTTTTACTACAACTCTAGGATGCTTTTGAGATTGAGCATATATAGTGCGTGGTTACCTTTGAAATAAACAGACTTCCCTGGGTTGACAATTTATGTAGCACTTGATTGTTTAGATTAAATAAGCAATTATAGTGACCAACATTTTGGCGCCATTGTCGGGGAAGGTAATTATAGATTTCAAAAGCACTTATGATTTTTCAGATACAAAGATTGCATGAGAGAACGCAGAGACCCCAAAGACACTGACCCTATAGGTGGCAGGGGCAGAGGATAAGGAGGAAGAAAGACTTATATTGACGATATTATATCAAAGTCTGAATCTGCTGCTCAACGACCAAATACTCAGAAACCAAAATCCCAACCTTCATTTCAAGCAAACTTTGAAACAGGGAAATAAGTTTGGAGTCTTGAGATAGTCAAGAAACCAACAGGAAACATTGAGGACAGAGCAAGCGTAGTAGGGTAGAAGACAGAAGAAAACATGGATGAGTACAATGAAGAATTGTATCATGAGGAACAGGCAGCTCCTGAAGGAGAGGTAAATGACGAAAACTCTTTCTCCACATTAGGATTTCCTATTGGTGATCTTCCTAGATGGGTAGCCCCCATGAAGAACATTCCACTCTCAACACTACCTAAGTTTCATGGTTTGTCTTCAGAAGATCCTGATGAATTCCTTTTTGAGTTTGATATATAATGCAGAAGTTATGATTACGTTTCCAATGCTCAAAAATTAAAATTATTTCTAGCAACATTAAAAGGAAATGCACTAAGATGGTTTATGAGTCTTGGAGGCCATGTAATCACAACATG
>CBVK0101938565.1:0-15481 GCA_900067695.1 Picea abies
ACAACATGGGACCAAATGAAACAGAAATTCTTGAACAAGTACCAGGACTATTTCCGAACTAGAGAAAAGAGGGAGGAACTATTTAAGATGATGTAGAAAGAGGATGAAAATCTGGAGGACTTTGTAGAAAGGCTACAGTACAATCTACAAAGATCCAGTCACCCTAATGTAAGTAAAGACATTCTCAAAACTATATTATTAAAAGGAGTAAGGGACAACTATCTAGATATGCTGAACATGCTTGGAAAAGGAGACATATCTAAGGAATCATACGATGAAATTGTTAACTTATGCAAAAGATGTTCAAGAGGAGCTTCAAGAAATAGATCAAATAGTAGGGACACCACATTTTCAAGAGTCCAAAAATCAGTCAGTGGGGGAGCAACAAGAGCCGAAATAGGTAATTTACTTGAAGGTTTTAAAACTGAAATGTTAAGCTCTTTTGCCTCACAAATTGACACCCTGCAGATTCAAAAGAAGCAAGCAGAAGCAGAGGCAACCCTGTCCATCTTTTGTTCTAAATGCAGATACAAGCACCCACGAAGGGAATTTCCATTGGACAAAAATCCAATCTGCACCATCTGTGATAAAGATCATGAAACTCAACAATGTCCATCTTTACCATGGATCAAGGCATCATTACAACCAACTGATGAAGAAGCTTAAGCTGTCTATCTGTTGACACAGAGAAGGCAATGACAATCGTGGGGACAAGGTGTGAATCCTAACATGCCATTTACATCTTCTAATCGTTGGAATAACTATCCTTCTTTCAATCAAATGAGTTACCCTCCCTATAATCAAATGCAATATCCAAATCAAATGAATTACCCACCCATGCAACAAACTAACCCACCCTTTGTTGATCCATCAATGTGGACTCCTTGGCCTCTGCAACAACAACAACCATATCAGAACCAATGGAATCCAAATTGGAGAGGACAACAACTCCCCTTCCCAAACCAATTACCTCAATCACAATATCTACCACCACTCTCCTTACCATCAGGTACTCCGCCAAACAATCAAATAATGAGACCCCATCTACCTGTACAACCTAACCCTAATCCCAATAATAAAGTTGTGCAGTGCATTGATATTCATAACCAACCTACACTTTCTCTTCTCCCTGCACAATGCAACGATATTCATTTACGATCTGGGAGAATAATAGAACCTACCATAGCTGATGTTACCTCTTCTGATAAAGAGGAAACAAAAGAGCATGATGTACCTTAAGAGGTACAATCATCCTCTAACAATGTTGCTGAAACAGCAAAACCACCATTTCCTGAGCGTTTAGCTTTGAATAAAACGCTTGAGCTACCAGCTTTCAATCTTCTAGGGGAATTACAAAATTTGTATGTTAAAATTACTCTACTACAAGCACTCCGAGACGTACCAATCTATGCTAGGATGATGCGAGACATTTGTGTTAAGAAGTCTGGTAGGAAAATTAAGGATCCCCTCACAGTCCATGTTATGGGAGACTTGTCTGCACTAATGTCAGGTAAAATCCCCCCAGTTAAATATGGTGATCCCGACCACCCTACCATCTCAGTACAAGTTGGAAAAATGATAATCCCTCGAGTCCTGATAGACTTAGGTGCCGCTATCAATATTATGAATCTGGAAACCTTACAATTGCTACAACTAAAAAATGAAGTCAGAGACACCCCAACTATCCTAGAATTAGCTGACCGATCCACAATTAAACCAAAGGGAGTCATTGAAGACCTAATTATCTCAGTGGAATCCTGGAATTATCCAGCTGACTTTGTGGTACTACAACCTAAAACAAAGTTGGGGGCCACCCTCTAATTTTGGGCAGGCCTTGGCTAGCCACAACAGATGCTTTTATCAGCTGTAGATCAGGTTCAATGAAAATTTCCAACGGTTACGAAACCAAATAGCTTACCCTCTACCCTCATGCTACACCCATGATTAATAATGATAATTCCGTATAGGTAGACTTCGATGATCAACTTACTCAACCCATCTTGACTATTGGACAAGATCTAAGCCTTAAAGACAACACCGAGGATGAAGTAATTAATAATTTTATTTGTGAACCCTCCTCCGTGACTCCAGAAACTCACGACCAGTTAGCTGCACTGTTGGAGTTAGACAATCAAGAAAACCTTAACTCTAAAAACCCACCTCAAACATCTGCCACCATCTCTTCTAAAAGCATACTAGTAGAAATTGAACCTGGCAAAACACTGAACATAAACCCTAACCTGAAAGATGTTGAAACACAACAATTAATGAAGTTACTTCTGGAAAATAAAGAAGCATTCGCATGGGACTATACAGATATGAAAGGAATCTCTCCCAAATTATGTACTCATAGAATATATATTAAGGAGGATTGTCGACCAATCTGCCAATCTCAACGACGAATGAACCCTAATTTGAGAGACATCCTTAAAGAAGAACTTCAAAAATTGCTTGATGCAGGGTTTATTTATCCTATATCAGACAGTGAATGGGTTTCCCCGTTGGTAATAGTTCCTAAGAAAAATGGGAAACAGAGAGTATGTGTGGATTATAGAGACCTAAATAAATCTACTCAAAAATATCACTTTCCATTACCATTCATTGATCAGGTGTTAGACAATTTGTCAGGGAAGAAATTTTTCTCATTTTTAGATGGTTTCAGTGGGTATAACCATATCAAAATTGCACCCCAAGATCAAGATAAAACCACCTTTACTAACCCTTGAGGAACCTTTTCTTATAGAGTTCTCCCATTTGGGCTATGTAATGCACCAACAACCTTTCAAAGAGAAGTTATAGGAATCTTTTATGATATGCTTAATGACTCTATGGAAATTTTTATGGATGACTTTACTCCTTATGGTGTTTCTTTTTAGGAATCACTACAAAACCTTGAGAAAGTGCTTAAACGATGTATACAATCCCAACTTTCCTTAAGTATAGAAAAATGTCACATGATGATGAGTGAAGGAATAGTGCTTGGACATTTTATCTCATCTCAAGGAATTCAGGTAGACCCATCCAAGATACAAGTCATTAAGGATCTTCCTACTCCCAAAAACCAAACAGAGGTAAGAAGTTTTCGAGGACATGCTGGATACTACAGAAGATTTATCAAGAATTTTTCCAAAATAGCTTCTCCCCTGTTTGTGCTACTGATGAAAAATGTTGAATTCAAATGGACTAATTCTTGCTAGGAAGCATTTAATACACTTAAACATCAGTTATCTATAGCTCCTATTCTTAGAGGACCTGATTGGACACTCCCCTTTCATATATCCTCTGATGCTTTAGATACTGCAATAGGAGTTGTCTTGGGACAAGAAGAAAATCATCTCCCTTATGCTATTTATTTCATCAGCAAGAATATGACTACTGCTGAACTCAATTATACAGTCACCGAAAAGGAATTCTTAGCAGTTATCTATGCTATTAACAAATTTAGACATTACATCACTGGCTATTCTACTCTTGTCCATACTGATCACTCAGCTATCAAATATCTAATGAACAAACCTATCACAAATGCTAGAGTCACCAGATGGTTACTATTATTGAAAGAATTTGATATTACAATTGTAGATAGACCAGGAAAAGAAAATGTAGTTGTTGATTTCCTTTCTCGGTTGACACCTGATGATGATACTCCAGTAGATGATTCCTTTCCTGATGAATATCTATTTTTCGTTTCTTCTCACTCACCTTGGTATGCAGACATTGCTAACTACTTGGTTGCAGGGAAGTTACCACCACACCTATCCCACCGAGAGAAAAGAAGAATCATTCAACAAAGTGCTCGGTATAGTTGGATAAGTGGGTGTCTTTTCCATACAGGACCTGATCAAGAAATCTAAAGGTGCATTAGAGAAGACGAGGTTTATGATTTACTAAAATCTTTTCATGATGGCCCTTGTGGAGGGCATTTTGCTGATAAGAGAGCAACACATAAAATTCTCAGGATGGGGTACTATTGGCCCTCACTTTTCAAAGATGCAAAGAAATATGTCTGGGCCTGTGATAGTTGACAAAGAGTGAGCCAACATAATCATAGAGATGAAATGCCATTAAACCCCCAGATAGTACTTGAACCATTTGAAAGATGGGCCTTACACTTTGTAGGACCCATTAACCCCCCATCCAATCAAAAAGTTTACATAGTGGTCTGCAAAGACTATATGACTAAATGGGTGGAAGCTAAAGCACTCCACAGAGTGACCGAAGAAGCAATTATAGATTTCTTATTTGAAGACATCTTCATCAGATTTGGAGTGCTAAGAGAATTAGTTACAGATGGAGGACCTCCTTTCACTTCTCATGGTTTTAAAGCCACTCTTCAAAAATATCATATTCATCATAGAATGACTACAACATACCACCCCCAAGCCAATGGACAGGTGGAAAGCACAAACAAAGTAATAGAAGCCATTCTCACAAAAACAGTGAAGGAAAACAGAAAGGATTGGTCCTACAGGCTCCCTGAAGCATTATGGGCCTACAGAACTACCTGGAGAAATACTACAGGATTCTCTCCCTATGAATTAGTCTATGGAAAGAGTGTTGTCTTTCCTGTGGAATTTGAAATAAAAACCTTAAGGATTGCCTTAGCTGTCAGCCTTGATTTGACCGATGCACAGATAGCCAGGTTGCAGCAGCTTAATGAATTGGAGGAGAAAAGACTAGATGCCATTCAGCAGACAACCATAATTCAACAGCAAAGATCAAAATGGCATGACAAAAATATCAAGAACAAGCAGTTCCAAAAAGGTAATTGGGCCCTACTGTATGATTCCTAGTTCAAAGAATTTCAAGGGAAACTGCGTACAAGATGGCTTGGACCTTACGAAGTAGACACTATTTTCCCCAATGGAACAGTAAGACTCCTCACAATCGATGACTCCAAAACTCCGTTACTTGTAAATGGTCATCGGCTCTGTCTGTATCAGTGCTCTATTTCTAAGGCCACATGCATGGCAGATGCCCATTTCCTCTTCTTAGAGGGGGTTCCTACCCCTCATTGCAATTAATTATTTTAAGTTAATTTCTTTAGTATTAGATTAGATTTTATTTACTATGTCAAGAAATACCATGTTACAATCAATTTTTGCAGATTCCCGATCGAAGCACATGTCACTAGGAAAGGACGATCCTACTTCACAAAGAGACAAGCTTCCCTAATGCTAAAACACCACTGTTCATCACTTTTTGACTTTCCTCTGTTGTTGAAACACCATTGTCAGCAACTTTCCATCACTCTCCCCATTGCTGAAACACCATTGTCAACAACTTTCCATCACTCTCCCCATTGTTGAAACACCATTGTTAGCAACTTGTTTCTTTTTCTTCGTTACTGAAACACCACTGACTTTCCCCATTGCTGATACATCACCAGCAATCCCACATCTTTTTCCCCATCACTATTCAGCAACCTTTTACCACTTTCCTCTGATGCTGAAACACCACTGTTCAGCACTTGTTGACTTTCCTCTGTTGTTGAAACACCATTGTCAGCAATTCGTTCCCTTTCCTTCATTCCTCTATTGCTGAAACACCATTCTCAGCAACTTTTCATCACTCTCCCCATTGCTGAAACACCATTGTCAGAAACCCCACATCATTTTCCCATTACCACAGTCCGGAAATTCTTCACTTCCTTCAGCAACGAAACAACACCGTCCAGCAATTGTTTTGCCCCATTTTTCCTATTGCTAAAACACCATTGTTTAGTAGTTCTTCACATTTTCTCATCACCGAAACAACACCGTCCAGCAATTGTTTCGCCTCGTTCTTTTCTGTTGCTGAAACACCAACTTTTCAACATCATCTGTCAGCAAGCTTTATGCTCTCATACTATAGTTCATCCTTCCAGTCAGCAAATCCTTGATACAATGCAACATATAAATCAAAAGTCTCTGCCATGACTACTGTAGAACTATCATAGACAGGCATGATATTTTGTTTGCAGAACGAATCAAAAGGTAAGGCGAGGCATGATATTTTGTTTGTTTGCAGAACAAAGATTCTAAATCATTATGACCACTCAAGTGCAATCATTATTAGTTGCACTTGATGGGAGGGGAGGACACATCAAATCTTCCATACCATCATTTCACATGAATTCACCACTGCCATTCCTATTTCACCACCCTTTCGCGTATTTTACCACCATTTTGCATACCGTCACTCGGACAACTCACTCTGCACAGAAGTTGTTACTCAAACTCTTTGACGTTGTATTTTACCAAGCTGGTAGATATGGGAGGCTCTGTTATACGAAATGAACCCACCATGACAGCGTTGTTAGAACATTATCTAGTAGCTTATCAAATCTTTCAGCAGGCAGGATGGCTCAGTTATTTTCAGAGACTACAGGGGTATGATGAACAACAAGTCCTGCAATTCACTCAAAACCTTCAGGAAGACCATTCTGTTGTTCTAGGGGTCCGAATTTCAGTAACAGAAGAGGATATAGCACAGGTCTCAGGCCTCCCTACTGACGAAATTCACATGTTCAGTCATAAACATATCATTCGGAATGCCCAGCAGAATTTCTTCTTGCCAGAAGAACAAATTGAATTTAAAGGCAGGGGTGTTCAACTCAACTCATTGCCACCCCCATGGCCAGAAGTTGCAAGATTCATCAAACATTACTTAACCTGCGAAGGCCGATACCAAGTAGTTTATTAGCATGACTTTCTTCTGTTGTCTCATTTACGGCATAAAAGACGGATGAATATTCCTTATTATTTGTTGGGTTGTCTGAAAAATATGGCACACTACTGCAGAAAGGCTAAAGATCCCAGCCTTTCACTCACCCATCACCGTCTTTTCCAACTACTCATCCAAAGGGGTTTTTCCCAACAAAACCTTCCACTAAACAACCCACCTATAAACCCCCAAAGAGTTGTTGAAATTCCTGAAAACCCCCAGGAGCAGCAACCGCAAAAACCCCCAAACTCCCTAAAAGTACCCAATAGCCCACTCACAGAACCAATCAGTCCAATCAATCCCCCTACCATACCAAGCCCACCTCATACCTTACCAGAATCCTCCACTCCCACCCTTCATATTCTTAGCGATGACTCTGAGCCAGATAATTCCCCCTGCCCCATCATTGAGGAAAGACCCCCACGTAAACGAAAACAAATTCCCTTCTTTCCACCCTTTTTACAAAAGAAGAGAACAAGGGACTCAACAAGGCCGGCCATTATTGCCACTACCCTAGACCCCCAACCCATCTGACTAATACCCCGTACACCTCCAACCTCCCAAAACTTAGGATCTTTGCCTATTCCACCCACAGGCACTGAAACACAAGAACCAGATGCCCAGGGTGTTGCGACATCATCTGTCTCAAATAAAGTAGTTGAAACACAAGAACCATCTACCCATTATGTAGCTGAAACACAAAAACCAGCTACCCATTCCGTAGTTGAAACACAAGAACCAGCTACCCATTCCATAGTTGAAACACAAGAACCAGCTACCCATTTTGTAGCTGAAACACAAGAACCAGCTACTCATTCAGTGGTTGAAATACAAGAACCATCCATAGCTGCCACACAAGAACCAGCTACGGATGAAACACAAGAACTAGCTACTAATATTGACATTGAGATACAGGAATCAGAAGTCCAGGGTGTTGCAACACTACTCTCCTTACATCAAGAAGCTGAAACACAAGAAGCAGCTGCCAATCCTGTAGCTGCTCCACAAAAACCAGCCACTGCGACTGTGACTGCTACACAAGAACCAGTCACCTCTCAACCAAAACCAAGAATGACCTCTATCTTAGAAGAAAATGAGTTTTTAAAGTCTGAACTAGAAGCATACAAGCAAGAACTAGCCAGGGCAAAGGAAGCATACGAGAAGGAACTAAATTTGTACACCCTAGCTCGCACAACAACCATGTCAGAAGGGACTACAGAGAGCCTGTATAAAGAATATATGTGTTGTCAATGTGGGGATATTTACTATCAAGCAGGCTATAAGGTAATTCAAGTCCCAGTGTCAGGAGCTCCCCCTACTCCTTCAACTTTTGTAGTCAAAAAGGAAGAACCTGTTGTTACACAAGAACCAGCTACAGCTGTTACACAAGAACCAGCTACAGCTGAAACACAAGAACCAGCAGGACCTCCCAAGGTTAAGACTGAGCCTTGCATTGCAACAAATGAAGCCCCTGCTTTTTTCAACAAAGCTATACAGACAATGCCTATGGAGGAATTTACACCTCCCAGCCAGATCAATCTCCACACTTTTGTGGAACAATCTACTCAGACCTTACCTCACCCCACTACTTGCAACGCTGAAACACAGACTCAGTCGTGGGATGAGTAGGCAGTAATAAAAAAATGGAAGAAAGAGTATGCTGCAACACAGGCTAAAAGTCTGCAAAAGCACAGACAAATTTGGATAAACCATACCTACTCAAATTGGGAAGATTTAGAACAGACACGTCAGGAAGCTCATGCCCTAAAGAAACAGAACAAAGAGTTGAAAGGCAGATTGGCCCTGGTATTTGATTTGGCACAAAATCTATTGGCCACAAGAAAACCATCTTGCAACTACTCCTTGTTTCTTATGGAGCGACTTACCTGGTTTCAGATCAAATCAATTACAGAAGGCAAACCCCATACAGTACTACACCCAGCAGATTTTATCAAAACTTTTACAGAAGCATCTGCTAGGGATCATCACCTCCTCTGTGAGGCATATTTTCATAATGAGGCCATCCCCGAGAACAGGCAGCTAAATCTTAATCCTCTTGTTAGGGACATCCAGATTCGGGCATTCACTTCCTTTCTCCATAATCAGATTATTTGGCAAGATGACTTCATGGCTGCCAAGCATAATGAAGACAATCGCCTTCTCTAGATAAGACCAGAACCACAGAATGCAGCCACCTTTGTCACAGAATATTATCAGTTCTTAAAGAAACCAAGGATGACCGAACATGTCCAGCAGCTACAATCAACAGTGCTTCAGGATTGTTAGCACCTCATCAGATCCATAGAGATTTCTGCCCTCCAAGAAAATAACTTGTTTTGGCAGCAATCCACTGAGAAAAGACAGGAATACAATCCTTTTAGCCCCACTAACCTTGAGGTGGAAATCTCCAGGGTACCTAACTACATCCAGTGTGTTTAGCAATGTGTTGAAAGCTGGATAGGGTACCGGTTTTATTTTCCTATCCTCTGGTTGCCAATAGAAAGATATCAAATCCATTATAAGCTACCTAAGAAGACAAAAACAGCAGCTTGTCAAAGGTTACAACAGGTCCAAGGGTTCAGGGCGCCAACGGACAGTACCTCCCACAGTTACTGCTTGAGTAACTTACATGCTCAGAGTCAGTATTCAGACTCTAATTCAGAGTGAAGTTGCCTGAGGACATGCAACACCTTGAGTTGGGGGGGATGTTAGGACCACATAATGTACCTTTTTGCGCATACTTTTTGCCACTATTACACTCTTGATCACTCACATTTAAAATCATACTATCACTTTATCTTATCTTTACAAAGGTATATAACGTCTCTTCTCTTTACTATACGTTTAATTTGTTTTGCATATAATTTCACATCACTCTCGTACTTAACCATTGATTAAAAATGTATAAGTGTTGAAACAGTTCAAAATGCAAATTAGCATTTGAGGTCTGTTGATGAAACAACAATTCATAGAAGTTGTTACACAGTCCATGGTCGACGATGTTGAAACACAAAAGTTGTTACACAGTCCATGGTCGACGATGCTGAAACACAGAAGTTGTTACACAGTCCATGGTCGACGATGTTGAAACACAGAAGTTGTTACACAGTCCATGGTCGACGATGTTGAAACACAGAAGTTGTTACACAGTCCATGGCAGATGATGCTGAAACACAGAAGTGGTTACATAGTCTATCGTCAATGATGCTGAAACACAAAGGAAGCCGTTACACATCCCATGGTCAACAGCAACTCACATAGATTGACTACAACAGCCGTACCACAAGCCAAGCATCAACCATCGTTGCTACCTGAGAAGTGCTGAAACATTCAGAGCGCAAATCTCGTGGCTGAAACAACCCATGATTTGCGATGCTGAAATAGCATGCAATAGCAGCAACAAGAACTGTTACTCCAGCCGTAACAGCAACATCTCATTCAGCACTTGTAATAGCATTCGGTTGCGGAAGACTAGGACATCCTATTCCAATTTAGAAAGTTGATCTGACTAAGAATAGGACTCAGATATACATTTGTAATTTTTTATCAATTGTATCGAAGGGATTCCCTCTTTAAATAAGAGGAAATCATCATTCAAAAGGATCCCCAGTTTTATGTACTTAGAAAGCTTCAGAGAGGGATGTACTTCATTTTCAAATTGTAATATGATACATTGATAGATGAATAGAAGATTGTTTTGAGCATCCTTCTCTAGCCTTTTCTTCTCAGGGGAATCTTGTGAGAAGGGAGGGCCCACCTTCTTCACAAGATTCACCCATTAGTTTTATAGTGTGTCAGTATAATTTATTTTTATGCCTTGATTAACTTTTGTTTTGTTGAAACACTACTTTTTATGAATTCTTCTTTGCTGAAACACTACTAAACTATGTCTTGTTAAGAACTTTGCTTTAGTGAATGTTACATTGTTTTCATGAAGTTCATAATCATTTTAATTAGCAATCTTGTGTGATGAATGTATGAGGTTTACTGATCAGAGACTGGGCAAAAGGTTCCTGCTTAAAGGAAGGAATTAAAGGGTCCTATTCTTTGTTAGAAGTAATCATCTTTCAATTATTGTCACAAGTGTGCTAATTAGAGACTAGGCTAAAGGTTCCTGCTTAAAGGAAGGAATTAAAGGGTTCTGTTCTCTATTAGAAGTAGTCAGCTTTCAATTATTTTCACAAGTGTGCTAATCAGAGACTGGGCTAAAGGTTCTTGCTTAAAGGAAGGAATTAAAGGGTCTTGTTCTCTATTAGAAGTAGTTAGCTTTCAATTATTTTCACAAGTGTGCTAATCAGAGACTGGGCTAAAGGTTCCTGCTTAAAGGAAGGAATTAAAGGGTCATGGTCTCTGTTAGAAGTAGTCAACTTTCAATTATTTTCACAAGTGTGATAATCAGAGACTGGGCTAAAGGTTCCTTCTTAAAGGAAGGAATTAAAGGGTCATGTTCTCTGTTAGAAGTAGTCAGCTTTCAATTATTTTCACAAGTGTGCTAATCAGAGATTGGGCTAAAGGTTCTTGCTTAAAGGAAGGAATTAAAGGGTCATGTTCTATGTTAGAATAGTTAAGCCTTCAATACATTATTGAGTTCATGAAAGTGTGTTCATCAGAAACAAAGTGCTGAAGTTCCTGCTTGGGAATAGGGTCATGCTCTCTGGTTACAAAATAGTTGTTCTTTTCTGTTGCAGTTGTTATTTAGATTAATTATCTCTTCAAGCTCTGCAATAAGTAGTTTGATTTTCTGTAATTCAAGCTAGGACTTCAGTTCATTCAAGGCAAGTGTGATTAATATAGTTTCCTTTAATACAAATCTAGGTTGCTTTTGGAATTGAGCATATATAGTTCTTGGTTACATTTGAAATAAACAGACTTCCCTGGGTTGACAATTTATGTAGCACTTGATTGTTTGAATTAATTAAGCAATTATATTGACCAACAAATGCATGGCCTTTTATAGCATTCCTTTGAGCTATTTTCAACTAGTTTGTAGTGTGTAAAGAGGCTAATTAGGGCATTTCTAGGTCTTTGACCAGCCATCCAGTCGAATCTAGACTAGATTTGAGTGTTAAATCAACTTGGAATCTGAACCAGAAGTGGGTGGGAGGCCGACCACTCTCATAAATGTGTCGTTTCTCAGGTGCACTTCTTTTTGCGACAATAGTTGTGCATCATGCACATATGCGTGAATCTTGCATTTTTGTTTCATGCATGTGCACATGCGCCTAGTAGTCTTCATAGCGCCCTTCAATTTTTCACTATTTTGTATAGTTTTTAACCCTTTGTGAATGTTTTTTTGTTAATTCAGGTCCATGGAGGTCCTCATAATTGTTTGACGATGTTGAATTCTTGCAACCATTTGCGGATGAAATTTCAGTGATAACATCTATCATCTCTTGTTCGATAGTAAATTTGATGATTAGAGCCTAAGAAAGCACCATGTCCTTTCATGTTTTGTTCTAGATCTAGGTGGATCTAGGGGGATTAGTCTATGTCTTCATTCACCGATTTACCTGATAACAAAATTGGCGACTCCATTAGGGAACAGATTGTTTTCCTAGTTTGTCTTGCTTTCTTGCTTTGATTGTTTGGGTTCTATTTTTTGAGTGACTGAAAGATCTAGATTGACTCTCTGGTTGTTAAAATTCGCTGGAAAACCTTCATAATTTTTTTAATTTTTTCCATTTTTGTTTGATTTCCGTAGCCTGCTTTGGAGGATAGTGTAGCGACCAAGGATTTTTGCACCCTACCTATTTCGACCAGTGTGGAAACTTTGCACCCTACCCATTTCTGGCCTGCAGAAATCAGTGGTTTTTGCACTGTGTTAGTCTACAGCCTGCGGAAATTGTGAAAATTTTTATTTTTGATTGCTTTTTCCTTACCCAGACCTTGGATTTGGTTTTGGGGTGAATTTTTGGGTTTGATTATGATCTGTTTACCATCTTCTTGATAGATTTGAAACTGCTTTTAGCCATCTTTTCTTTGTTTTCTTTTGAAATATTTGATCTCTTCCATTGAGTGTCTTTCAGTTACAAAGCCTTGTTTTTCTTTAGAATTGTTTAGTGAAAAGAACACTTCTTTTTCTGGATAACTTGTGTTAAAAGAGAAACTTTGTTTGGGTTGTTTTCATTTTGAAGCAATTTGTTATTGCTTTTAGCTATCTTTGAAACAAAAGTTTTAATCTCTTTCTTTATATTAGATTGGGGGAATCCTTGCATTTGAAGTGGAAAAATTGCATGATTCTTGGCATTTTTGTACAGTCATTGGTGGGGTCACCAGGTCTCACTATTGGATTGTTGGTGTGGTTGTTTTCCACTTAGGTAATCCCAAATGTAGTAAGTGCTTTGGTTGTAAGCACTTACCCCCAAGAACATGAACCTCATGTTGATCCTTCACCATCTTCACCAGTAAGATATTCTTCGCCTTCTTCACTTGCAAGGTCTTCTTCCATTTCATCTTCTTCGCCGAGTGAAATCTCTCAAGCTAGTAACTCAGTGAATAAGTAGAAGAAGAAAAGGAACAATAAGAATAAGAAAAATAAACAAGGATCCAAACTTCCAACCACTACCAGACATGTTGGAAAACAACCAGTTACTGTTGATCATGCTGGGAGTGTTGATGATGTCAAGATCACCCAAACAACCCGTAAGCCCAAGTACCCTTCCAGGATTTGTAAGGGTAGCCATCTTCTTAAGGATTGCCCTGGTCTATCCAAGGTTATAGAAGCATGGTTTACACAGCCTCGCCAACCCATGTCATTAGCCTTTGAATAACTAGTCAGGATATAGTTGCGAAGAAGAAAAGTAGAGCCAATTTCCCATATATGTTATGCAAAGGGAATCATCTAACTCATCTTTTCCCTCATATGGAAGAAGCCTTGAAATTCCTGGAAGACATGATTGTTTCACAGCCTCAAATTCCAGCTGCTTATCGCAAGCTTTCTCTCAACCCACCTGTAGTTGATGGAATGATCAATCCAGTTACCCCATTGGTCAGTCTGGTTGATCAAGTGGTCAATATGGTCACGTCCTTGGTTGAACCAATAGACCAAGTGTTCGATATGATCCCATCCTCGGTCAATCACACTCTTTTGTTAGAGAGTGAAACCCAAGCAGTTGATCCTTTTTCCAAGCGTCGACCCCATTCTCCCCTTGGAGAATGCAACCCTAGTGGTCGATCTGATCTCGTCATTGGTCAATCCTACTCTCTCGCTCGAGAGTAAACCCGATACTACCCACATTTTTCTCATTGATACAGACTCTACCATGACGGGGGTATTCCTCCTTCTCCCATGGAACCTCCTCCAAGTAATGAGGCCATCCATTTTAATTGGGGTGTGCTAACTGGACCTCGTCTTCCCTCTCACATTCCTTTCCAAATTACAGTGCAAGTTTGTGTTTGGGATGTTCCTCAAACGTTGATAGATGAAGGTGTGTTTGTTATCATTTTGTCCTCTTTTTCTTGGCAAGCTTTGGGTTGTCCTCATCTTGCCCTGTTTACGTAGAATTTGTTAGCTTTTAACAGAAGAACCAGTTAACCTTTAGGGACCCTTCCTCAGTTTCCTATAACTTTGGGAGGGAAAACTATCATTATTGATGTCATGGTAGTCCAAGACCCCTTGGATTTTTCTTTACTCCTTGGGCGAGATTATGTCCATGCCATTAAAGATATTGTGTCCACTCTTTTTCGCACGATATCTTTCCCTCACGGTGGAAGAATGATGACTATTGATCAACTTTCATTCATCGGTCTTGACTGGATTACCTCCCTAAATGGTTCTTATATGCAGACGGTATCACCCCCACCACATGTTAACTATGTGGTGTTGTCTCCCATGACTTCAGCTTCCGATGACCTAGATCCATTAGTTGAAATGGTTATCTCTTTGATAGGGTCTTTAGAGTTTGATCTCCTTACCCCTATTGAGGCCCTTGACATGTGTTCCTTCCAGAGTGTGTTTCTTCCATCAAGTGAAGATCTCTTGGAATCCATGACTGAGTTTTTCCCATTGTCATGGTGTCCTTCCAGAGCACTGTCCTCTTGGAAGCCATGATCGAGAGGAACGTCGAGCATGATTTTATGATTTCAATTTTGTTAAAAAATGAAACCAACATTGAGCATGATTTTATGATTTCAAAATCGTTAAAAAATGAAACCATCTTTGAGCATAGGTTTTCCGATTTCAAGCTCATTAAAAAATGAAACCAACTATGAGCATGGTTTTTTGATTTCAAGCTCGTTAAAAAATGAAACCAATTATGAGGATAGTTTTTTGCGTCTCTGTAGAAACCTCATTAAAAAATGAAACAGAGGTTATGAGCATAGTTCTTCGCATGTGTCAAGCTCATTAAAAAATGAAACAACCTCCCCCTCTCTGTTTGAGTCAAGTCCTTCGTCTAGTATTTGAAGCTTCATTCCATTCTCTTTTGCAGTTGGATGAAATGAAGCTTGGGGGGCATTTGCCTTAGCCTTTGGACTTCATGATGAAGTTAAACCGCAAGCTTCTCAAGATGGGGGCTAAGTACCAACCATGCAAATTCATTAACCATGTGTTGGGAAATCTCAATAATAGTTTCCTCTGGTTCGAGCTTGTATAAAAATGAAACCAGGTTCAAGCATAGTTTTTACTTTGGTTCAAGCTTGCATAAAAAAGAAACCACCTACCTCAAGCATAGTTTCCTTTGGTTCAAGCTTGTGTAAAAATGAAACCAAGTCCAAGCATAGTTTTTTTTAGTTTTTAAGCTTGTGTAAAAATTAAAATCTATCCCAAGCATAGTTT
>CBVK0101938571.1:0-11455 GCA_900067695.1 Picea abies
GGATGCCACCTCACCATAGAAGTTTCTCCTTCTAGAAGATTCGAGAAAGCTCTTGTTTTTCCCACATGTAGGCATTCTCGCACCCTGCCTATAGAGCAACCTGCAAACATCTCGCACCCTAGCTAAGGTGCAACCTGCAAGAATCAGGCATTCTCGCATCCTGCCTATATAGCAACCTGCGAACTTCATTTTTTTACAAAGGAAAATGCAACTTCTTTTCTCAGGAAAATTTCTTCTCCCTTCTCTCTTCAGGAACTCAGTCCACTGACCCCTTTGAAGGCAACAGATAGGTTTACATTATTAACAATCATAGGGATGACGAAAATAATGTGTAACACTCATGTTCATTATTTCATCGACACTGTTCCATTGAGGATTGTATGGAAATGTGGTTTAATTCTTGATCCCATGTTGGATAAGGTAGATTTAAAATTCATTAGATGCATATTTGTTTCTATTATTAGTGCGAAGAGAGCAAATACGAGACTAAGCTTCATTTTGAATCCATGCATGAGAATTTTTAATATTTTCAAAATCTTGTGATTTATATTTCAATATGTACACCCAATACATCCTGGTGTAATCATCAATAAAATACATGATATATTTATTTCCATTTAATGAAGAAATAAACATAGGGCCACAGAAATCATACTGAATCATTTCAAGTTTTCTACATGCTTTGCAAGTAAAATCAATGTAAAATGGTTGTTTTCTATGCTTTCCAAGGATACAAGCATCACATTGCTTCAATTTCCTAGTAATAGTAGGAAGGATACAAGCATCACATTGCTTCAATTTCCTAGTAATAGTAGGCAAACCAGAAACACCATTCTTTCTTAAAACACATATATTGTCATAATTGATATGGCCAAATCTAGTGTGACACAAAAGACTAAATGGTATTATTCCTTCATTGCGATAAGAGAGGTAAGCAAGATTATGTGCATGAGTAGATGTTCCTTTCTGCTTCAATAGTCTTCCATCTTCAATTTCTCTCTTGACACCCATGTTATTAAATACTTCCTTAATTCAAAATTTTCACTGAACATATG
This sequence comes from Picea abies, assembly GCA_900067695.1. Taxonomy (NCBI): domain Eukaryota; kingdom Viridiplantae; phylum Streptophyta; class Pinopsida; order Pinales; family Pinaceae; genus Picea; species Picea abies. The sequence goes on from CBVK0101938571.1 coordinate 1,056, forward strand.
AATAGAATGGCCTTGTTGTTACATGTGCACATGGGACAACAAGTTCCTTCACATCTCAGGAAGATAGATCACATCATGGAGAAGAAAATTAGGGAGTCTAGGAAAGTTGAGCCCGATGGTTCTGATTCCCGATGATCTATAAGTTAATGCGGATATTCCACTATAAAGAATGGCCTTGTTGTTACATGTGCACATGGGACAACAAGTTCCTTCACATCTCAGGAAGATAGATCACATCATGGAGAAGAAAATTAGGGAGTCTAGGAAAGTTGAGCCCGATGGTTCTGATTCCCGATGATCTATAAGTTAATGCGGATATTCCACTATAATAATTTGTCACAACAGATATAATAAATAAAAATGAAATATACACTATGAAGGTTAAATTCCTTTCGATTCCATAATATTTAGTTAGTGATTTTTTTCTTATGCATGAAATAGATAAAATGCAAAAAATATATAATAGTAAAGTACAATCACACACCACCCACAAGATGGAAAAAGTATTTTCTCTGGAAAATGCTTACAGGAGAAAAACCATTTAGAAGGTGAGGTTGCTTTGCTCTATTTTCTCTAGTATAGAAATAATGCAATTATAAAGGATAAGGAACTCTTTATGGAGTTACCTAAGACCTGCGGTATGTTAGGCACGCTACATAACATTAACCCCTATTGTTATTCTATCTAATTTCCCACTCTCATTTGTTCTTCTCTACTATATAGCACAATACAATAACATATAATGTAACCCTTTCTCCTCTTAGTGGCCCTATATTTAGCATAGCCCAATAGCCATCTAGGGGTAGGTTTTTGACTTCCTCAACCTTAAAATGTGATAGGGTTTTGAACCTTCTATAATATTCTTTAAATTATATACGTGGATATAACCATATGTGTGAGTAATGGGGGCTGGCGTCGCATTCTCTTGTACCATAGTGGTCAACACAATCGATCAACTTTTGGGAGGCACAACTTTTATGTACGAGCTCTGGTTGATGCACAATCTACACCGTTAGAAATTTCTTGGAGTGTAGAACACCCTCAAGTGGGTGTTTACAACTTTTGAAAACCAAAACCCCCCAAAAATTCATTTAATACCTCAAAATGGCTTCAAAAGGTTTCAGACCCCAATTTTCCAAATTGGGACCTGCCACTAAAATGGCCTTGCAGGTTGATTCCACCAATTTTTTCAACTTTGAAAGGATCGAGATAGATTAAAAATAATATAATGATCCATTCCAGATCACCTGAAGGTTTGAGACTTGATTTGTCTGCAAATTACATTACACCATCTACATTGTCATTGAAGTCTTTGTATAATTCTCTTCAGAATTTCATGTGGGATATTGCACCCATGTTAAGAAACCATGAATCTCTTCAAGGAGTATATGAAATGTTTAAAAAATATTCAGGTGCTCCTATATTTCAATGGGAAACAACATAATGAGAAGATTCAGGTGGTTTACCTTTTGTTGGTTCTGAAGTTTTATCTTTTTCTTCTTTTTTATTATTTTCGTCTTCTTTGATCTTCTCCTATGGAACTCTATATTCATCCACTTCATGTGATCCATTCTTTTGCCAATGAGTACAATGGATCTATCACCTTGGTTGTGTCTACCCCCTTCCTTTGAAAATTTTTATTCGAAATCCTTTTTTTCTACCTTCTCCTTTAGAATAATCATGTGGTTGATTCTTACCTTTCTGAGATATACACATAGTGTTTCCGATGGAAAGAGCTCCCTTCTTTACAAAGGATTTCTCACATTCTGTAAATTTCTTCCAAATTTTCAAATATGATTGATTTCAGTTGACCACTTTCTTGAACAAATTCAAGGTAGTGAGAATATGTAAGGTAGAGGTATTTAAATAAGGTTTTGAGAGGGAATTCTATATTTGCACCAGTGGCATTAATGTCACTCATTAAGGATTTGATCTCAAAAACTAAATCCATAGGTTCATCATTGTTCAAATCTAGGTTGAAGAGATTCACCGTTGATTGTATCAGTTCCATTTCTCTTTGCTTCCCATCGTATATATCACAACATATGATTTCTAGTCTTTGTCCTTCCATATGACACATTCTTTGCTTGATATAGGAATGGTCTTCCTGCTACTCTTCAACTTTGATAATTTTGATTTGTATTTTGTAGAAACTGACTCGACTTATTCTTCATTGAATACTACTACTTTGCAAATGTCATTCCACTAGTAATTGAAGATCAATGATATTTTTATCTTTCTGTACCATTCTCTCTAGTTATTTTTACCAGTGAGTACCATGCCAATGATCAAAATTAAATAATGCATCTTTTGCTACCAGCAAGGCATGAAAGCAATCCAAGGGGTTATTCTTCAACAACCATAATATTACAAGAAATCCAAGGGTTTATGCTTCAATGTGACCTCTTTCCTCATGGTCAAAGTTACCTTTCCATTACCAATATTGGAGGATAAAAAGAGAAATGTATTTAAAAAAACTTTAGGATAGATTTGATAGATTTACTAGCAATAGCAAAGAATTTCAATCAGTGATACCAATTAAAGTCCATCAACAATACATGCATGGAGGAAGCAATGATACTCTTCACAACTCCAAACTTTTGATGGCATGCCTAGTGGGACACGGACCCACATCGCTTGATTAGAATTCAGATCAATATGTGTGAGTGTTTGAGCCTTGTTGATGTTTAGATATGTTAAGGTCCAAACAACAACCTCACAAGGATATGAATCCCCCTGCATTTTTATAGAGGTGGTACTCCTCTTTCACTGAAAGATATGTATTTAATATATTGAATTAGGGAGAATTCTAAAAAACAAACCCCAAAATCGTATTGCTTAGTTTTATATCGAAATGGTTCTTGAAAACCTAATTTGATCTTTATGTGCAACAAGTAAATTCTAAACAATAAAAGATTGAAGGAAGGTTTCAATATCATAATATATGTATACACAAAATCATTTATAAAACCTTCTAAATCACATGAAAGTATATGATACATCCATATCTTCACACAAGATATATGACAAAATAGTTTTGATCATTTCAAAGAACTCTAAATGATTTTTGGTTCTTTGAAATGATTTTTGCATTCATAATTGAAAGAATTTGATGGGAATACTTAAAAAAATATCATGCTTAGATATCCAAATATTTGAGAAATAATTAAATTAATACCATGTAGTAATCTGTGGTTTTTTATTCATAAAGATATTCAAGAATAAAAAACATCTCAACAAACCAATTGACTAGTGCTTCATAAACAAAGCTTGACAAACTTAAAGACTAAATTTCAATGAATCCAATAGACAATCCTGGCTTACATATTATAGTCACATATATGGTTGTAAATACTCCATGGTCATATAATAAAAGTATTGGAAGAATACAAGAGAAACACTCAAGAACTAAGACTTATGTTCAGTTCAGAATCATGAACAAAAAACCTTGAGAAAGTTGTGTAGAAGAAGGAAAGTTTGGTTGCATGTTGATGGATGGATCCTTCTATTATGATCATTTAATTTGTTGCTTCAAACTCTTTGATGGATCCTTCTCTTGGTTTTTAAAATCTGCTCCTCTAAATTCTTTAGGTAGTTAGGGTTTCTCGTCTTGAATTTTCCATACACTTTTCTGACTGAAATATTAACTTCAATTCATGCCTCATTGAAGCCTCATTAATGAATTTGTATCATTCACATTAGTACCTTGAAGTGGGCCCTTTTTTCTCTTTAACACATTTTTTTAAATTAATTTTTATTTTGAAACTGTATTTTAATTTTCTTGGCACTATATTTGACCTTTAAACCATGTAAACCATTTCTTATGCAATATTCATCATCTCATCTTTCCAATGAGTCCTCCTAACCGATATTTTGATTTCTAGATTTCAAGATATAAGCTCGTGAAGTCGCGGTACCAAGCAAATATATGAAAAAAGCATGAAAATGTAGTTGACTGTTCTTTTAGTTTCTGAGAGAATAATGACCAATTTCAACTCTTGAAACATGTTCCATCGTATTTCTTGTAAAACTAACTTTCCAATGCGGTATAGTTTTCCTAGTTTGCTGAAGACTAACTCCTGGACCTCAAGATACGACCTCCAAAATTTATTTCTCATCAACCATTCATCTAACTCATGGGTTAATCTTATCCCTTCATTCAAATTCAATTTTTTCATTCAAAATTCATCTTTTCATTAATAATAATCATCTCACATGCATTTGTGGTGTTGAAACATTAGTGTTTATAATTCAAAGTTCTTCCTTAATATTCACGTGAAGTAAAATAGTTTGTGGAAGTCGTGCCTTAGCTTATCTCTTAGTGACTTAGAAAAATATATATCTCGATAATATTTTGTTTTCCCAGTCACTACCTAGTCATCACCCAGTCAACCCGTAGATGTCTGAAACGTCCACCCAGTCACCTGCCATGTTTCTCCAAACACGTCACGTCCAATAAGCACTTATTTATCTTCCACATGTCGCTTGGAAATTTCCCCAGAAAAATTAGGACAAGAGAAATTCTAGAAACACATTATGAATATCTTGGGCATACAGAGTACTTATAATCATTCAAAATTTTCTTCTTCTGATGTCAATTTTTTATTATTATTCTAGGAGCGGGAAAATAAAGGTGACAATTTTTTTTATCAACAAGCCCTTGATGAATTTCAAGTTCACTCAACAATGACATCGTGAATGATGAGGGGTGATGGCTATAAGCAGACAAGGGAATGAAAAATGGAGTAGTCAATGGTGTGAATAATTGAGCATTTGATGCCCGCATGAATTAGGATTTTGTGTGGGAGGAGCAGTTGATGAATTGGAGTGAGTTAGGGTTTTTCATAATCCATGCCACGAAACAGTCGACAAATGGTTTGAATAACTAGAAGAGAGAGGTGTTTCAAGAGAGGCATGCCAAACTAAAACACAAACTAGAATGATGAAGATGGAATAGAAGAGGAACAAAGGATCCACCAGAAAATGCAAAAGGATTGGTAGGCAGAGAGGAGGCATTTTCTATTCGCAAGAGGAAAGTAAATGCCAAGGAATCAAATCATAGAGTTATCTTGATCTCTGATCCCACTATGAGGCCATGTATGGTGAAAAATGTAACTCCACATATGTGTGATTGCATTAACGTGAAACTCAATAAATATACAAACAATGACTATTGGTCTTCCCTAACGAGTGACTTCCTATCACCTATGACTCTTCATATTTACAATAATGTTACAAGTAACGCAATCCAAAGGATTACGTGTCAACAATATGTAGTAATGTTGTCTAGTGGTTGCATTTGTTGATGTACTTAGTGTGAATATGATGGCATGTATAACATTTAAGGTCATCATTGGTGGAGCATCCATTCACATGTAACAGTGCATCATTAAACTTCTTAGAGCCCGCTAATCGCCAACTTGTGGATTCCATGGATATGTTATGTGGCTCTTGTTACTTAATATAGGTGGTTGTGTGGCCCCTTTTTCCTTAATAAGGGTGGCCAAGTTACCTGGTATGTGAGATCTTACTTATATCTCATTCATTATGTGAATTGGTCTCCTCATTATAGAGGCCTATCTATTGAGGAGCTCTTAATCCACTTTACTCATTCACCACTGATCATTATTATCAAGTCTTGGTGTGGATTTTCATGAGCTCTATTCTTAAGGAGTTTTGGAGACTTATTGTAAGGGGTTTGGTAATTGATAAAGAAATATTCTTTAGAGTGGAGTTTTCTACCCCATGAGGGTTTCTCCACTATAATCGCAATTCTCTTGTCTCCTACCTTTTTCCTCTTGATTTGCTTTATCTAAATGGTGCATGCTCATGACTATTAATCGATGGTCGTTATGTATATTGGGTTATCTCACTTTCATTCAATGATTATTTATGCTTAGGCTATTATCTTGTATGCATTGACGACAATATGCAATACCTTTTTCTAGCATGTTTTTCTAACATGAATGTCAAAATGGATTTTACTTGTTGTCTACCTTTTTCGGGCCCCACAAATCCAAGAATGTTATAAAATACAATTCAAAGTGGAGAGTGGGTGAATGAAATTGTTTGTTGAATGATTCAAAGGAAGTTGAGCAAATGGTCGGGTGGATTAGAAGGTAGATGGATTAGAGGATCCCACATATCCAAGAATGTTACTAAATGTACCTTAATGTGGGTGGACATGCATAAGTTTTAGAATGTCCAATAGACCCAAAGCTTCTATGAAACACAACACGATCGCAGATGAATGTTGAGACAAATATGGGGAAAGGAAGCATGTAGCAGACCTAAGAGCACTACAAGGTATAACTTAATGCAAGTGAGAGGAAGAGATGGGCTCCGAGATTCTTTTGCTTTCATATTTCATCCAACGCATCCATCCTTCCACGTACCTGAAACTATTATATAATATATAGCTTTAGGGTAGACAATTACGTTCGGTGGGAAAATACAACTAGATGATTTAAGTGAAAGTGGACCCAACAGTAATATATAAAATGGCTTAATGCATAGTCTCTTGCACACCCTTATGAAAATTTCAAAAAGATTTAGTAGGACTCAAACACTGAACCTATTTTTCACCCATAGACTTGAATTCCCTTTGCTAACCACAAGGTCTCAACAAATCATTGGTGAAAATGATTTATAAAGATAACATGCATAACTTCTACAATGTTTGTTTGTCTTTACAATGCATCATGAATCTCTCCTTCAAGTGAATAAATGCAAGTATCTTCACTTTTAATGATTAACTCCAAGCTCAAGGTGAGGAATGCTACCATGTGCTCCCTTGGCATTTTGTACCATGACTTTGAAATATGGCCATATATTTCCTTTTGAGGCTAGGAAATATTGCTTTTATGAGGGATTTTGCATTAAAGTGTATAATGGAATAACTAGTGCCCATTGAAACACAATCCAAATTCAACCATAAAGGTACATACACCTAGCAGTCATCATGCCACCTTCTTTAGAATGAGCAGTCCAACAAGATCCAACTTAAAGAAATGACCCATTTCCATATACCTTTAGATGACCAAGGCCACACACATCTTAGGCATGACCAAATACATTCATGGGATGATATTTGTGGAATGAGGAACATGTGGCAATATTTATCATCCCAAAACACCTAACCATCATAAAGATCGTTCCCAAGGGAGTGCATTTAAAGTTGACATGCCCATATGCCAGTAGGACCATGAGTAAACAATTTGGGCACTTAGGCACTACTAGGGGTTTAAACCAAAATTTGCAACTCTACATAATAAACCCACACAAATGAAGCCACAAAGTTGTCAAGAACAATGAAGGATAATAGAATGTTTGCAACACTTAGAGCTCAGGGGGAAATCAACTTGGCAAACAAAACCCACACCAACAGGGGCTGTCCTAGAGAACAAGCAAAATCCATTTCAAAAAAAAATTCGAAGGGGTACCCAAAATTTTGGGTAAAAAGTATTTGCTTTTGGGACTCATACTCTAACAAATAGTGTGAGAAAACTAAGAGATGTGGAATAAACATTGCTAAGAAAGTATAGCTTTTCAACGATTGAATAAAGGCATCTATTGTCCAAAGTGTGTTATGTAGGCAAATATTCTAAGTGGGGTCAATGGTGGAGTGAACGAGTATGTTAGCATAGGTCGATAGAGAAGGTGTGAGGTCGTTGATCAGAGATCTAGATAAGGAAGCTTTGGTAGAAAGGGGGATGGAGCATACATGCATGGTAATCTAAATGAAGGCATGGTGACATCTAGAAGTCTTTAATAGATAAAAGGAGGCATTTGTGAGAATGTGATCCAATATGCTAGTATCACCAAGATGCAAATAGTTGTAATAACCTAAGTTGATAAAACAAGAAAGGCAATTCAGAATTTTCAATTCACGAGCTTCAACTAAATTAAGCAAATGCTTTTCACTAAATAGGGAGGTGCTCTACATAAGGAAGGTCTAGTAGATAGGCAAATTTGGAGGAACATATATGCATGGTAATCTACACAGAAGCATGGACACATGTTATGATAAAATAAAGCATTTATGAGAACATTGTCAAGTATGCTAGTGTCACCGAGATGCAAATACTAGTTGTAGTAACCTAAGTGGGGTCAATGGTGGAGTCAACAAGTATGTTAGCATAGGTGGATAGAGAAGGTGTGAGGTAGTTGATCATAGATCTAGATAAGGATGCTTTGGTAGAAAGGGGGATGGAGCATACATGCACGGTGACATCTAGAAGTCTTTAATAGATAAAAAGAGGCATTTGTGAGAATGTGATCCAATGTGCTAGTATCACCAAGATGCAAATAATTGTAATAACCTGAGTTGATAAAACAAGAAAGGCCATTCAGAATTGTCAATTCGTGAGCTTCAACTAAATTAAGCAAATGCTTTTCACTATATAGGCAGGTGCTCTACATACGTAAGGTCTAGTAGATAGGCAAATGGTGAGGAACATATATGCATGGTAATCTACACAAAAGCATGGAGACATGATATGATAAAATAAGGTAGTTATGAGAACATGGTCAAGTATGCTAGTGTCACCAAGATGTTGACACTAGTTGTAATAACCTAATTTGGGAAAAGAAGAAAGAGCATTGAGAATTGTCAATTCGTGGGATTCAACTAAACTAAGCAAATGCCCTTCACTATATAGGGAGGTGCTCTACATAAGGAAGGTTTAGTAGATAGGATGGTGAGTGCCAAAATTCAAATATGCATGGTAATCTAAATGGAGGCACGGTGACATGTGGAAGTCTTTTATGATAAAATGAGGCATTTGTGGGAACATAGCCAAGAACACTAGTGTCACCAAGATGCAAAAAATAGTGGTAATACCTAAGTCGAGAAAAGGAGAAAGGCCATTGAGAATAGCCACTTCATAGGCTTCAACTAAGTTGAGCTAATGGTCACTATATGGAGTGGCATTGGATATGTCTAAGGAAAGCCTACTGTCCCAAGCTCAATGTGATCAAAAGGTAGAGTATAGCTTCAAAATGTGTTATCCATAATATATGTGCATAATATATCTTACTAATGTGGCTTCTCCTTGGTTTCAGAGAATCTCCATATACAAATCCATGAGTGGAGACCCCCTTTTGTGCATAGCTACGTTAGATGTTTGGTGGGAAGATAAATGAAGTATTTTGTTTTTGGAAAAGCATAAGAACCAGAAATGTACGTCTTCACCTTCTATTCCAACTCTTTAATATAGTTTGTCACTTTGTTTTTGGAAAATCATAAAAACCAAAACTTGCCTTGCTTGCCAGCTTCCAGAACTTAAACTCCAGCCAACCAAAGTTCTTGCTGCTCAGAAGGGATCTCTCTCTCATGTGTCCAAGACTTTGTCCATCCAGTTGTTCATCCCCGAATAGAACAAAACAACTCCTAATCACTGCCCACTTGCCTTGCTTGCCAGCTTCCAGAACTTGTACTCCAGCCAACCAAAGTTCTTGCTCGTGGGAAGGGATCTCCCTCTCTCTCTCTTTCTCTCTCTCTCTCATACGTGCACGCACGTCCAGATGAGTTCAATATATCTTTGTACCATAATCTTGGACCACATCTCTTGGTCACACTCTCTAGTTATTCTCTTATACTGCTTTCTTTTGATTGTTTTGGTTCAGTTATATGAGATTTCCTATCATTATGACTTGGTAGGTAAACACCTTGTCCCAAAGGCCAGTAGGCCTCATGGAAAGTTTAAAAAGTCACCAAAACAGCCCACTAAGTTTACCTTGATGACTCCATTCACCCAAATTGGAAATTAAGCACTTGTCCCACCTTTCAACCACCAAAAATCCTAAAAAAATCATCTTTTATTTTCTGTTTTGCAGTCTGAAATTTACAGCAGAAATATCTTACTTCAGATTTTCCATAAGTCTAGAAAGTAACCCTAATTCATCATCCTTGACTTAAATTTTGTTGTGTAAATCTGGAAATTACTTGCTACAATTTGACTAAAACCAGACCTACCCTAAGTCCTAAAGCACCTTCATTTAATACCATTTGTGTAGACTTAGATTTCCTTAGGGATTCCCCCCTTGATTTGGAAGAAGGCCAACCTAAAGTGAGAGAAAGAACTACTCAGGTAACAGTGGGTAGTCTTTCTAGGTTGCCTTTAGGGTTTCACATTTATGTTTATGACTTTTTCATCAAGTGAGAACCTAGGTGGTAACAGCAAGCAAGAAGAAAGTCGTGGGCTGTTGTTGGGTTGGATGTATAGCCTCATCTATAAAGGCTGCTTTTGGATTTTGTATGATGTCATTATCTATGGCAGTTAATATAGACATAGGTTTCCTTTGAAAATGTTATTTATGTGTATCATTATCATTTTCTTGCAAGATAATTTGTTGTTTAATATATATATATATATATATATATATATATATATATATAT
>CBVK0101938572.1:0-17075 GCA_900067695.1 Picea abies
TTTCTCTTGCTTCCCGGAGTCTTCTATTCTCGTCAGGTGCACACGTGGGGATAAATACCTCCCGCAGCTACCATAATATTAACAAGCCATTCAAGGCCACCCTCACTAACTCCACATCTGCCATTGTCTCACCCACTGCCCCCAGCTGATCACGAACATGAGTGATCCTAGTGAGATAGTTGGTCACTGAATCGATCTTGGACATCTTGGTGTTCCTAAGTCAGTCCTTCAATACCATCTCTTGGTTCTCGTTATTACTCTAAAACAAATTTGTCAAAGTTGAGAACATCACATTGGTTGACTTTTTCTCAGATAGGTGAGGTACAAGATGTTCCCTCACCGAATCTAAGATCATCCACATTGCCTTGGCATCCCTTGCCTCATGCTTGGCCAGCTCTGCAGGATCTATCAATGCGGTCGCTACGGTATTTGCATGACTCAGTAATCCATTCTCCCTCGGGAGAAACATGATCCTCGCCTTCCATGGAAGAAAGTTAGAGGCACCCTCCAACCGGTCGTCATACCTCAAACCATCTGTTGCCATCTCCAAGATCTAATCTATACTTGAAAAACACTGAAAAACATGTGCCTAGTCCTTCAGGCACAAAAACCCAAAAAATTTACTAGTTGTCCAGATCCCTACCCAGGACCCACTACCCACTACCCAGACTCTGTTGATTGTTGCTTGGATCTACTGCCTACTTCCCGAGTACTTCTTTGGGTTGCCCGAGTGTTGCCTGAGCTGCCCAAGCGCTGCCTAGGCTGACTTGTCTGTCTGCTGACTACCTTGCTGGCAGCCCTACTGACTGGTTGTTGTGTTGTTGACTGGTTGTAGCTGTGGCGACTTGGTTGGTTGGTCAACGATGGCGATTAAGCCCTAACAGCTCGCCCCTTCCATTACTTGGCGGTCGGTTGCCCCGTGCGCATTTGCAATTCACAACTTACTAGTTGGCCACTACAATTGGTTACTCCAGCCATCACTCTCTATCGGTTGTGCCTCCTTTCTCCCCGCATGGCCCTGCCACCTCCTACACTGCCTCCTTTCTTTTTGTCGCCCTGTCCTCAGCTCGCGGCTATTACAGCCTCTTCCACCCACAGTCTGCCCGGCTGCTACGCAAATTTCCTCAACCCATGCATGTTGCTTGTCGACATGTTCTTCTTCCGACAGCTTTGCCACACAGCTACAGCACTATTACTCTATCAGTGGTCTGTCAGCGCATGAGCCTGCGCGACTTACCTCAGCTCCACGGCCTGGTTGTTGCCTTTCTCTAGTATGCACACTCTCCTCAACCGGTGAATTCCCCTGCTGACCGTTGCTCATCCACTCGCGACCATAGCTGCTTCATGCAGCTTCCACTGCCTCAATTCCTTTACATACGGATCTTCTAAGAAAACGTGCATTCGTACAGTGTACGGCGGCTGCAGTCCGTACAGCAGTCGTACATTGTACGGCTGCTCTTTTTAATTTTGTTTTTATTTTTCCTTTACCCACAAACCTGGTACTTGGTGTTTCCCTGGTGAAAGAAATGAAGCGTCTTTTCAACATACTAAAGGACTCCAATCAGAAGTTCAATGGTCACAACTTCAACTTCTGGAAGTAGCACGTGATTGTCATTTTCTAGTATAGGCAATTATATATGGTGGTCACCAGCAAGGACTTGAGAGATCCTAATGATGAAGATCAACAAGGAGAATTTGATTTCAAGAATAGAGAAGCAGTGATTGATACAAATTTGGATTGCCTGTCCACAAAGGAAGAATCTGTTGTGCATAACAGCCAAGCACATGGCTCAAGGACCCATACCCATTATTAGTTATGCCATTAATGATGTGTTGTGTATATATTTATTACTGTCCATTATCTGTTGTAAAAATACATTTGTTTATTCTTTCCACAAAGATCTGGTCAGTTGATCGCTCTCTCCCTCTTTGTACAAAACTATAAATATTTCACAATACAAAAACAAGTGTACAGTTAGGCACTCTCTTGTTGATGTCTCACTGCATTCTTGCGTACCTTCATCATTGTTTTCCCAGCTAAATCTTCTTTGCCCTCACATCCTATATATCAACTGGTATCAAAGCATCGCTCCTGACCAATCTTTTTTCTCGTGCAGGCTTTCATACCCTCTCCAAGCTCAGCACTCTCTCTTTCTGTTGGATCAATCTAGCTCCAAGGATCCCTAATCCCCTCAATAGATCACACATCCTCTTGTTCCCAGCTGCATTTATTCCTTCGGTTATCAATCTAACTCTGAGGATCCCTAATCGCCTCACTAGATTACGTTGTGCCCTAGATGCATTACCTCTGCTAACTTCTTAGACAATGGCTGACAAGTGACAACGCTACCTTCTTTCAGATGTTCCAATAATATTTGGAACAGCAGCAACAACAAATGGAGCACCAATAATAAAAGGGAAACCAATGGAGACTCTGATTAATGGGATGCCTTCTCTCCTTCAGTCACATCACACCACACCAAAGCCGGGCTTGAAATTGGATACCCGCCTCTCCCATCCCAGGTTTGCAGGGATCAAGGATGGTGAACAGCTAGACTCCTGGATTAAAAGTATGGAAAATTATTTTCAAAATCGACCAAATCTGGCCGCAGCCAAATAATGTCCAAGAGGGCACTTCATGCTTGGAAGGTTTAGAGTCCAAATGTTGGCACAACCTTTCCCAACACTTGTAGTCCTCTCACCCAACCAACGGTGATGAACTATAAGTGGAGCAAAATGACACAACTGTTGATCCATGGACGTCCTTCATTACTGCCTTATCAACATGCTTTTATCCTCCAGGGTATCACAAAGGCCCCTGGCACACTAGTTACAATTGTGGCAAACTTTCAAGCAGACCATCCAACAATTTATTGAACTCTTTACCAAGCTCCAGGTCCAGCAACACATCACTGACATCAAAGAGGTACTCATAGTTAAATTTAACTCAGGTTTATTACCTTCTATTCGGCATGAAGTAGTTTTGTTTGAAAGCACCACTCTTGATTGAGCTTTTCAGAGTGCCCTTGCCTTCAAACAACAGAATGGTGGCAAATACAGTTTTCAGTCCCAATCTCCAAACAACTTGGCTTCCGACCCTCCTCCACTCCCACCTCCCAGCATTGCACCAAATTCTGCACTTTTTCATTGCACCTCCATGTGTGACACCACAGGCTGTCATGCATTGCAGTCCCAGTAACAGTCCAAATCACTCCTTATGACACCAACCTTAAATTTGCCACCCTACTATTGATCCATAAACACGAAATTTATAGCCCACACCTCTCACCAACACGGGTCTTCTGTGGAAATGAATTTTGGTCTCTATTCTAGGAATTATGAAGAGATCTCTGTTCCTCATAATTGATTCCAACACTTTTGTTCTCGGTCTAATTTGCGCACAAAAAAACCACCTGACAATGCAATAACAATCAAGACTCTGAGATCAAGTTTCTGTGTTGTTAATCACCAAATAGGCATACAAGAAATGACTCTGCTTAATGGCTTCAAGGCTCGGTCTGTTGCTTGTTTCATCAGCTATGGTGCCAAGGCCAAATCATCAACACGGTTCTGCGCATGTGTTCATTTTTTATTCTAGTGTCTTGGTGGATGGATTGTAGTCCACTTTCAACTCTCCAACAATTAGGCAAAACTAACAAAACAACTAGCTGACAATGCAATAACAATCAGGACTCTGCGTTCAAGTTTCTTTGTTGTTAATCACCAAACAGGCATACAAGAAATGGCTCTGCTTAATGGCTTCAAGGTTTCGTCTATTGCTTGTTGCATCAACTATGGTGCCAAGGCCAAATCATTAACACAATTCTGTGCGTGTATTCACTTTTTATTCTAGTCACTTGGTGGATGGATTGTAGTGCACTCTCAAGTGTCCAACAATTAGGAAAAACTACTTGTTGGTGCCAACCATTCCCAAAACCCCTATTTTCATTATCAAATGAAGGAACAATTGTGTTCAATGTTCCATTAAATGATAACCATCACAATGAGCATTCTCTCCATTGACACAAGAGCTAGAGCTATCACATAGAGTGGAGATAGCAAATCAAAAATATATTGCACAGGCATTTAATTTCCAACAACTAGCCAACCAAGTTTTCAGATCTATTTTTTTTTAGCTCAATTTTTTCCTAGATTTGAAAATCTAGATCTGGATCACATGTTTTGTTTTTGCAAATTCTAAGCTGTTTTTTGCGAATCTGGCATTGCCATTACATCTGGAGCATGCTAATTAGTCAAGATTAGCATTCATTTCACTAAATTTGATTTCTGTTTGGTCTAGATCTAAGATTGAAGATTCATGTGTGCACTTTAAGTCTGTAAAAATTGGCACATTTTTGGACTGATCTGACCGTACAGACATGTCTGGAGTGGTTTAATTAGCCAAGATCAACCATTTGTTTACCACAATTGACCTTCATTTGCCCAAGATATCAAGGATTTCTTCTAGCAAGCATGGGTCATACATTCACTGTAATATGTTTTAAATTAGTTCTTCAACAATATACCAAATGAATTTGATATCTCATATCATGGATTTGATCAATTGGTTATAATAATATGTTATATATTTATTTTTGTATGAGATCTTGGGCTCAAAACCAATTCCCTCTCAACTGTAATTCACACTTTGTTGAATAGCTTTATCATTTGGAAGAGTTGCCACATCACTACCATGTGGACTCATCCACCCAACCAACGTTTGTCACATCAGTAGGTGCATCCAAACAGAACTTGCAATCTCAACTGCCATGTGTCATTTCGTACACTGCAACGTGTCATTTTCAGCACATGCCATGTCATCATTTTGTACGTGCCATGTCAGCATTTTGTACATGCTACATCAGCATTATGTACATGCCACGTCAACTTCTATACCTTGTCATGTAGGCATATGGTGGGTTCCAATCAGACCAATCAGAAGTTGCCACATGGCACTTCTAGCTTAGCTTGTGGGGATTAGCACCAAGATTTTGAAGCTGACTTTTAAATTGCCATAACTTTGTCATACGACATTGGTTTTCGGTGCAATTTTTTGCAGACTGTATTTTTGAGTTCTCTACACACTGACATATTTGGACTCTGAATTTTCCTATTTGATGCGGGTGATTTTCATGTGTTCCCAAAAACTCAAGGCTAGACCTCATTTTTGGAACTTCAAATGTTCATAATTTGTTGATACGGACAGAATTTTGAGTGCATTTGTTTTTCAAAATGCATAAAATTTCATATTCTATGCAATGGTGATATCAGTTTCTATTGATTTGGCCATATGATTATAAGTATGAAAATGATCATATTTCTCTCCCTTCTTTAACTGTGAGAAAAGTCTGTTTGAGACAGTTTCTTAATGGCAAAAAATTAGTGCTTAACTTAGCACAATGTATTTGTGATGGGGAGATCATTTTACATTGCATGTGGTGCATATTTTTGCACTTGTTGAACTTGACAATCATCATGAGATCATGTTCAAGTTCTCGATTGAAGCACTCTAGTTGGTCGTTGATGCTTTCAGCCTATTGGATCACATTCAGCTTCATCTCTTGCTATCATTCATGTCTTCTTGGAGAGATTGTTCTTTGACATATTGTGGACTTGCCATGATGATTCATGCCTTTGCTCTTGGAGGTTCTTTCTTACAGTTAGCTCTCCGTTTGCTTCACCTGTTCCTAAGTGTTGTGTGTGCACTGTGAATAGTTTGGAGACAGATTGATTCTGAAGATTACTACACTATCTTGAGTTGCTTGGCACTTCATCATGGGCATATCGATGTTGTCATTACCGATCATTTTGCAATGGTTCTTGACAGTAGCAGGTGTCTTCGCCTTGCACCTTATTGAGGATCTAGTTGTAGTGTATTCAGGGTTTCCTACATTGTTCCACTCAGCAGCTTATCCTTGACAGCAACAAAGTTTGACGATCTTTGCCACTTATCCAAGATGTTTGAAGTTGTCATTAAGAAGAATGTAATGTAATGCCATCTTCTTTCAAATGTGTTCATTACAGCCCATGATGTAATGATTGTCTAGTGGCCACATTTACCATTGTATAACCTATCACTATGATGACTGTGAGCACTGAGAACATCATTCTGAGGCATCTGTACACACAATCGGGCATCATTAGACTTGTGAGATCTCAAATATTTCACATTATTGGTCCATTATTCTTATGTAACACAACTCCTACCTCGGCTCAGGTGCTCACTTCTTTGGTCAACATTACAAGGGAATGTTAGAATGTGTTTTAGTGTTGTCTAGTGGCTTGATATAACTTTGTACTCAGTGTCATAATGATGATCATTATAACAACATTTGTGGAGGAATTATACATGTACCATGGCCTCACTGGACTTTTGTAACATTGCACATGTTCACATGGAGATAGTTTTGGGAGTTATTTGATGGTGACATGTCTCTCAGGGAATGGTGACCTACACTCATAGGTCATTCTTATGCACTACTTCTCCCTTATCTCTTGATAAGCTTATCATCAACCTTTATGGATTGGTTGATCTCCACCCTCGATTGTGCTTTACTATCCATGGTCTAGGTTTATCTTCTTTACTATAAATTAAGACAATTGGTCTTGAATCCAAAATGGTGTTGGGGGGTTTATGGTATCGATCATTAGCCTGGATCCTAGGGGTCCTTAGGCCAAATCATCCATATGCTTGAGAGTTGTATAGATCCCATTTGAACTCCATACATGTGTGTACTCTAACAATTGTAATTGAGAGAGTTTTGAAAATAAGAAGGCCTTGCTTTCGTGGACGTTTCCTACCTTCGAGTTTTACCACATAAATTTCGTGTCTCCTCTCTCTTATTTGATAGATCTATTTTTTATTTGTTTAATGCTTTCCATAGGAGTTTAGATAGGATAGATCTTGGTAATATATTTCTACATAATTTTCCTAGGGTAATGGGAAGACCAAGCAATCATGTCCCTTCATTTCGCATTCCCCAATATTTTTCTCTCCTATTTCGTTCTTTTGCTCTTCATTTTTTTTTCCTTTTCTTTGGTTTAATTTCTTAATGCATGCATTGTCCTTTCTTCTTTTTTTCAACCCTCAAATTTTGTCGATTGCTTATGTGTATTCAGTCTTAATCCCACTCATTGTTTGTTTTCAAATCTATTTTGGATCAACTACATTTGAGATCATTTCCATAAGCAATCCTACTACCCCTAATGTCAATTCGGTTCTAACGATCACTCCATCCCCAACAGAGCACAAATCCTTTTTCCTTCGTAATTGCCAAATCAATTTGTATGGCCTAGCTTATCATTGACAATGGCAATCAAAAAAATCTTCTCTTGTAATCCCTTATCACTGAATTAAACCTTCCCACAACCCTGCATCCTTAGCACTATCAACTCGATTGGGTTCACACTAGTCGGACACCCATCCTAGTAACCAAATGGTGTACACTCACATTTGTTATTAACGAGTTCCAGGATAATGTGGATTGTAGTGTGACTCCCCTGGATTGCGCTAATCTAATCCTTGGACAACCCTACCAATATACATGTCACGCTACCCATGATGGATAGCTTAATACCTACACTCTCCAGTGAAACGACAAACATTATAAATTTACCTCAACCCCCCTCCCGCCTCTCATCTCTAGACTATAATCTCTACTCTCTGCGAAGTGAATCTCAACAAATGTTTAACCTTATGTTTAACCTGGACAAACTCCCCCTACCTCGCCTCCAATCCTTGCTAGATTCCTATGCCAATGTATTTGAGGAACACAAAGGATTATCGCCCCCCCTCGCCAATGTAGCATTCTATTGATCTCATGCTCAGTGCAACACTTCCCAACTACCTGGCCTATTGCCACTCGCCCATAGAGCCCGCTAAACTTGAAAAACAACTCCAAACACTCATTAATGAAGGCCACATTCAACCTAACACATCTCTACAGGGCTCACCCACCTTTATCAAACCCAAGGAGAGAGAGAAATGGCACCTAGCCATAGATTACCAAGCACTTAATAAAATTATAGTAAGAAATTGATACCCCCTACCACTTATCAATGACCTCTTGGATCATCCCAAAGGTGCTCGATATTTCAAAAAGATGGAACTAACCTCTGGCTATCATTAGATGCACATGAAGCCTTGTGACAATTGAAAGACTACATTCAAAACCAAGTTTGGTTTGTATGAATGGTTAGTGATGCCCTTCCAATGGTTAGTTTGGTCACCAATGCCCCAGCAAACTTGATGCAACTCATCCATGACATCTTTCGTCCACATCTGGCCAAATTCATTACGGTCTATTTAGATGAAACTTTTGTTTTCAACAAGACATGGGAGGATCATTTACAGCATGTGTGTTTCACTTTCGATTTACTATGCACCCATCAATTACAGGGGAAACTTAAGAAAACCTACTTTGGCCAAACCTCTATTTCATATCTAAGGTTCATCATTTCATATCTAGGATTTATCACAAATCGAATTGGCCTCGATGTTGATCCCACCAATATTTTTGCTCTCACTCAATGGCCCACCCCTACTTCAATAGCCAATTTGAAAAGTTTTCTAGGTGGCCTAAACTACTACTGAAAATATATCAAATCTCTCTCATATTGCTCACTCATTACATCAACTCTCAAACCAAAAGTCCTTCAACTGGACCTTGGAAGCACAACAAGCTTTCCCGCAACTCAAATCTGCCATATATTCCAAACTAGTTCTCAATGTCATTGATTTTCAACACTCCTTTGAGCTTGAGACAAATGCCTATCAATATTCCATCGACATCATCGTTAAACAAGGAGGACATTTCGTTGCCTACCATTATGAAAGCCTCTCAACAAGAAAAATCAATTACAAGTTTACAACATATGGGACAAAGGATTTATTCTTTGGCACAAGTAGTAAAACAATGGTAGCATTATATTCTTGATAAGGAGACCATACTTCACGACAATCACCATCCTCTTATATTTATAAATCATGAATCTAAGTTGCAAGAACAATGCCATCTTGAATGGGCTTCCTACATATAGTAGTTCCATTTGTCGATTAAATATAAGACATGCAACACCAACAAGATGGTGGACATGCTCAATCGACCCCCGGCTTGTGCCTTGCATATCCTAGATATCCATTGTGCAACGTATGAGGACTCAAAGCATCTTTATGTTGAAAATAGTAGCATCAGAAGGCATTCTCCAACGAGAGGTCTTAAGTGACCACCCTGAGGCTAGCTAGGGAGACTTGGAGATTAAACAGTCTTGTGAATCATGGCAAGAGTCAAGGCCAACGTACAAGCCTTGTGAGCCAAGACAAAAGTCAGGACGAAAGAGATGCTGCCAGAGATAGTCTTGTGAAGTCATGGCAAGAATCAAGGCAAACGTACAAGCCTTGTGAGCCAAGACAAAAGTCGGGACAGAAACCTTGTGAGCCATATGCAATAGTCAAGGTCAACCTTGTGAACTTAGTGCAAAAGCCAAGGCAAATCTAGCAATAGATAGGATGAATGTATAAATCATGTGAGCTAGGTTGATGTGACAAACAATCTTCTTTATCACTTATGCAAATGATGTAATTATGATGATTTAGTGCGTTGGCATGTGTGACCTTATCCACCATAAGAATATAACGAGTTGCCAAAGAATGACGAGTTGCCAAAGTGTAAAAGTCGAGTTATGAACTCAAGTTGTAAAAGTTGAGTTATGAACTCAAGTGTAAAAGTCGAGTTATGAACTCAAGTTGTAAAAGTCGAGTTATGAACTCAAGTTGTAAAAGTTGAGTTATGAACTCAAGTGTAAAAGTCGAGTTATGAACTCAAGTTGTAAAAGTTGAGTTATGAACTCAAGTGTAAAAGTCGAGACTCAAGTGTAAAAGTCGAGTTATGAACTCAAGTTGTAAAAGTCGAGTTACAAGTCTAGTTACAAGATTGAGTTGACAAAATCGAGGTTGCATGTCAAGTTGGCATCTCGAGTTACAAGTCTAGTTGCAAGTTTGAGTTGACAAGTACGAGGTTGCATGTCAAGTTGGCATCTCCAGTTACAAGTCAAGTTACAAATCGAGTTGAGTTGAAGAGTCAATTAAAAAGGCGAGTTGTCATGCCATGCATTGAGTTCTATGTTGAGTTCACTCGTCTCTCTTTTGCGCCTAGGATATATAGAGAAATACTCTCTTCATTATTCACTTTTCTATGCAGCGAATTATAGAGGAGAAGAAGGATACTTTTGCAGGCGGCAAACAGGATACTTTTGCAGGCAACAAATAGGATACTTTTGTAGGTAGCACAAAGAGGCACTCACATACTGGCAATCTCAGAAACACATTCTCATGGTGATATTGCGTTCATTTATTTGTTTATAAGGAAGATTGTTTGATGGGGTTTTCTCCCTCTTTGGGTTTCCCCAAGATAAATTCTTGTGTTATTGTGTGACTCCATTTTTGTGCACTATCTACTTCTGTTTATTTCTGTGCACTGTCTACTTCTGTTTAAGGATGATGTCAATTTTTAGATTAGTTTCAATTTCAACATTTTACTTTTCTATCATTTCAATTTGCAAATAAACCACCCCCTCAGCTTCCCCCTAGTATTGCTCTGACCCCTTGCGAGCCTATCTTGATCTGGGGGACCCATCAGAACGAGCATTGGTCAGTGCGGAGTAGATTAATTATTAATAGGGCAATCCATTAGTTGTTATTGTTCAGTTGGAAAATGCAGAGAGTTTGTGTGTGAAGTTAGATGGGCCTTCTCAGAACTTAGTTTTCCTCGTGTTGGACCTCCGACATTCTCTTGAACTTGTGTCTAAAGTCAGAGGGATACCCTCCCTGTTGGACCTCCGGCATAGTTCAGCATCCAATCTGAGGGATAGCCTCTAAGGGGCCACACCTAGATCAGGTTTGTTTTATTGTTCTCACTTTGCACACATATCACATAGTGGCTTGCATTCACAACAGCCACTCCACTTAACAAAACTCATAATAAAATTTACAAGATCACTTGCAATACAATCTCTATTTCGGCAACATTACATACATCTTGCAACCTTTACATTATTGGCATTGGTCTACATTTCAGCATTTGCTTATCATTTCCTTTTAGGCACTTGTATCTGCTTTCAAAGTTATATCATTTATATGTAAGTATCTTGTATGCTTTACTTTTCTAGCATAAGCAATTTCCTTTGATCTATCATATATGTTGCTAGTGTAGAATTACTTGTATCTTGCTCTTTCAATTAACTCCTAGATTTTATTTTGTACTTCGCTTAGTTCAAACCTTAGATTCTTTTATTAGGGACTACCCCCCTTGGATTCGCTAGGAGTTGGCCTAGACGGAGGATTTGAGGATCAGGTGACAGCACCTTGACTCAAGGCTTTCCCCCAAGGACACACCCAGTGGATTGAAGATTTCTTCCACGTTAACCGAGGCGTGTATAAGGCGGCAACAGCTCCCATCCAAGACTCCAATGTGAATAGACACACACATAATTTCTACTCTATAGTAGAGTAAATTCAAGAGAGCCACGTGGCCTTGGAGGGTCTAAAAACTAGGCTCAAGATAAAGGAATAGCATGTGAAGAAGGGGTTTGATTTCTTGAATTGGCGTATGGATTCTCTAGAGAGCCACATGCCACGGGAGATCAAGTAGATATACAAAAAAATAGACAAGATGGAGTGAAGGCAAAACACGTTGGGGTCTAGAACCTTCCGCCTTCAATGTGACTTGGCAAGCCTGGACCAAAAGTGACAAGTTATGTACATACCATATTGGAAGATGTGATCAAGAGGCACCCTCTAGTCTACATTGAATAAGAAAAGCCCCAACCCGAAGAGCAAATACAGGTGAATGCACTAGCAAACCACATTGTCTCAAGCCAATACAATCCAAAAGTTTAATCATGCAAACTATGTCTTATTTCCTATGTTGGATGTTAGTACCTAGGCCTAGTTTATATGCTCAAAGTTTTATAGATAGTAACATAGGACAGTACCTGCAAAATAGTAAAAATATTATTGGTCCTATGTCTACAAGTTTGTTTAAACTCCATTATGAGATAAATGAATACAATCTATGGTGGTTGTTGTATGAAGAGGCAAAAGAAAATTGATACAGTGGCCTCTGGTTTTGATAGATGTATTTTTTTGTTACGGTACCTCAGAATATGCACTGCTTCCAGTACAAAAGAAATGCCATTATCATGCTCAGTAGTGAAGAAATTAGGTTTTAAAGCTTAGTTTTGTGTTAGATGGTCTAAGCATTATTTCATGGTGATTTAGCCTTAGAATAAGATACAGTCGATCACCACCTAACTTGGCCAACCTACCCAACTACACCTTTGTGGCAAATATTTATGTATTTTTGTGGACATGACGGAGTATGTCCATGACTGAGGTGCACACTGCAGAAACTGGGCAAGTGCGCAAGTCTGGGGAGCAGCTGCGGCCGGAAGCTGCTGCAATCTGTATTCCTAGTTTAGGCTCTGACTTTCTATTAGTTATGGTTGGACTTTCTGATCAGTCTTGGTTATCTTTATGCATTAGCCGTGGTTGGCTATTGGTTTGCTTCCGGAATCATTCTCTGTCAAGATTAAGGTGCTCGGGGGTGGCTTGGGCCTATGGTTGGGTGACAATATTGTTATATTGTCTATGGTTAAACGAGCACATCCATTACTTTCTAACACAACAATGGAAGTAATTAACACCAGAGTCAAAAGTGTTTATTGCGATGTTGCACGGGACTCATCCCTGAGGACTTGGGGACTGCAGGTAGGGAGTCCTCATTTGGAAGGGGCCATCCCCAAGGACTTCCCCCAAATCCACTAGAAATTTCCTGTCAAAAACCAGGAGGTCTGGGAGATGTACCTTGATGATTTCAGACACTGATGGGGTACTGGATATCCAAAAATGTATTCTCACTAGTTCGACATTTGGAACATGATAATTATTATCCATGTAGTGTGTGCCAGAATACCATGTATGCTTTTGTAATACAATAACAAATTTGACTCCCATGATTGGTAGATTTTTGAACCATGTAACTACTCTATTCTTCGAGGGTCTAATATCAGGGTTTAAATATCCACACAAACAAGGTCTTTCAGACCTATTATTTAATAATTGTTACTTTTATTGAGTTGTATCATGGTCCTCTGCTTAAAAATATATCTTTAAATTTTCTATATTTTTTAATATTTTTTTGTCCTTGTCAATCCGTCCCCTCGAAATTTGGGGGTATCTTCCAGTTGTCCCCAAAACCCACCCCCTTGTCCCCCCATCCCCATAACTCAATGCAACATAGGTTTCTTGTCCCAAGTGTTGGGGCTATGCAGCCTTATTGGTTTCTGGCTATGAGAATAAAAATTGGGCAGATCGTCATACTTTTATCTGGAATCTGATTATTCCTATCCTTCTTGTTTGTGCCATAATTTGCAAATACTTCAGTATCCATCAGTACAGTTGCTTTGGGGCAAACCAATTCAAGAAGAGGGCACTGTTATGTTACCTCAGAATATGTACTGCTTACCAACCAGAAAAGATGTCATTATCATGCTCACCAGAGAAAATATCAAGTTTGAAAGCCCTGTTTTGTGTTAAATGGGCTAGGCATAGATTAAGGATGATTTAACCTTAGAATATGATAGTTTTGTTACAATTAATAGGCAACTAACTGGGGCCACCTAACCTGACTACCCTTTTGTGGCAAATACTCTATAATATATATATTTTGGAGATAAGCTTTGTTGATTGAGTGTGAGGTTATGGACCCCTTGCTTGAAGCAACAATGGATTTTGTATTAGTGGTTTCCTGTATCCCTTACCTATTTATAGGTGCATCCCATGAGAATGAAGGTATGTAGACTTTTAATCTTGCAGATTTTGCTTAGAAGACTAGGCTGGGCCAAGGGCAGAGTCCATACTTCCTTGTATAATCTTGGGCCTGAATTGATGGCAATAACTTATCAGGAGAGTATCTTTGTGTTGTTGAGACTCGGTACTATTTATATTCTGACTAAATTTTATATCTGCTGTTCAGACAGTCAGTTGCAAATTTACTGTGTTGTAATTCCAGACTATATAATTGTTGCGATTCCTTCTACTGTGCTGATTTTTGTGGATGCTATTATCTAAAATCTATTGCATTACACTTGCTGAATTTATTGTTGTAGACCAGGCTGAATTTACTCCGTTATTTCAGTAAGTTCAGAACAGATTTCAAAATCAAGCTCATGAGTTACAAATTTTTACCTAATCTTCTTCTCCAAAAGCATAAAAAGGAAGCAAAGAGGACTGAAATTCAAGACATAATAAAGAAAACGGATCAATAATAAATTACAATAATAATAAGGTTTACTTATCAGTTACTTAAATTTTATATCTGCTGTTCAGACAGTCAGTTGCAAATTTACTGTATTGTAATTCCAGACTATATAATTGTTGCGATTCCTTCTACTGTGCTGATTTTTGTGGATGCTATTATCTAAAATCTATTGCATTACACTTGCTGAATTTATTGTTGTAGACCAGGCTGAATTTACTCTGTTATTTCAGTAAGTTCAGATCAGATTTCAAAATCAAGCTCACAAGTTACAAATTTTTGCCTAATCTTCTTCTCCAAAAGCATAAAAAGGAAGCAAAGAGGACTGAAATTCAAGACATAATAAAGAAAACGGATCAATAATAAATTATAATAATAATAAGGTTTACTTATCAGTTACAAGCAAATCAGAATGGAATTCAGGATATAAGAAAGGCAGTTCAGTTAACAGGCTTCTAAACACACAAGTAAAACATACTCTAAACTTGCTTACCGAATCAACAGATGCAATGATAGATGCCACTATCATCACTGCTGCAGTCTTAAAGTGGAAAGTTGGAACACCCCACTGAAAAGGGTACGGGAATCTAAACCATGGCGAGGTCTTCAGAGCATCAGAAACATCAGTCCGACAATGCTGCATGGTATAAATATGCCTCTGACATCTCTCATTTTTAATATGAGAACCCGTTGCCTTCATGTCACAACCTTTAAAGTTGTACACTCCTATTTCCGTAAGCAAAAATGCATATACCCATGTGATCGCAAGCCCTAAAGGCACCTAAAAGCCAAAAACAATAGCAGAACCAAACAATAAATGCTAAATCAATAAATAAAATAAATTTTCCCTGAAATTGCCACAAAAGCAAACTGCTCCAAGAAAATTATTCCTGTATATATATAAAAGCTATTATCTCTATTTGGAAAGAAAAACAATAACTAAAATTTCAGTACATTTTCTCTTTATCATCACACTCCACTTTTTAGAAGATTTCCACATACCGCATAAACTTGAAAAACTCGATTTCCAAAAATTGATATTTTCCGAAGATGCTGCAGCAGCAAAGGGCATTGCAATGTTAAAAAACATGGACTTGAGCAAAAGAATTGTCCAAAGGAAAAACACAAAGGCTGGACATAGGCTATCTGCTCTTGCAATATAGTTGTTTACCAGGGCAAATAGAACAATAACAAGAATTTGAGGAAGCCCAATCTCCACACAAGTGCCAACCATAGTGAAACCATAGGGGAAAAAAGCCAGCCCAACAGCAGCCACAGTAGGCGCAACCACAACAGGATTAATCATCCTGCAATACAGCTACTAGAAATGTCACGGTTCTAGATCACAAATAATTAGAGAAAGCTCTTTACTGTCCAAGCAATAACCTAAAAGGCAATCTTGTCATTAAGAATTTGTCAAGTGAGCTGTTGATTCTAAAAGATCACTCGATAACTGGAACAGCCCAGCCACTTTTACCTGAAAGAAATTCTTTCCATGAGAACATCAACAAAATAGCATTTACAGAATAATGCCTTGAGAAAGAGCCCCACGTTGGACTCTTGCAGAATCAAAGCAACTAACAAAACACTGGAAGCAAATCTTTACAGCATATTGCCTTAAGTACTCATATTTGTGAAATAAACAATTGTTCAAGAGCAAGGAAACAAGTCCGAAGTTTTCAACCCAGTGAGATTGATCCAATTAGCATCTGTAAAAATAAATGTGATAAATAATATATGCCAAAATCAACCAAGAACCTTTGCAAAGTATGACCTGAAATCGCAGTAACAAACTGCATGTAGAAGATAGAAATTGATGCCATTTCATATTGCTTATACAACAGTATTACAATTCTGTCTAAGCTATACCTTCTACTTAGCTAGAATGTTGTTTTTGCACAATATTACCGAAAGGCAGTAGCAGAGATGAAGGCAATGAATAGTAGTTCTCAAATTGATCCCAACCCAAGTATTTTGTTTTGGGCCTTTGGCATATGAAAATCTGAAATCACAAGAAAAGACTGCATCCTGAAATCCAAAATCAACAAGACATTTTATTGCTCGCTGCAATACAATTCACTTAAGTGACCTTTTCCTACATTAGACATTTCTCTCATCTTCCCTTCGCCTCCGCAAACACTACCAATGTCTCCTCTGCCTTAAGAAGTGAGCATTCCTCTCCATGAGGAGATGTGAACTTCGTGCGGCCCTCCACCGCTACCCAAAATCCTTTTGGCATACCCTTTTCCCTCAACACCACACCATCCCTGTAGACCTAGAACCCTTGTCCATGTTCTCCCACACAACCTCCCTTTATGACATTATAGGACAATCCCCCACCTGTATTCCCTTCCCTCCCCCTTCATGTCACATTTTCTTTGAGAGAGACATCAAGAGAGCAGCCAAATCTATGAGTACCAACAAAGTAACAGACGAGGAAGGCCTCCAAGCCGAATTCCTTAAGCATGGCATCAAATCTCTCAAACAACACATTGCTGATTTATTTAACCATGTGGTATGTTCCAAGTTCCCCCACTCCTAGACTCAACACATCATTCACTCTACTCACAAAACGAGGAGTAGCTCTGACACAAACAACTACCAGACTATCGTGGTTGGACATACATTCTCCAAGCTTTATGCCATAGTCCTGCAAAATGGCTTTTAGACGTGTTGGAAATGTTGGAGTTACTTCACACACACCTAAGATTTTTTCCTAAGGTTTTTCCTTGTTTATTAGTCATGATTAGTCATTATCCA